>CM021771.1:4593308-4674030 GCA_011076525.1 Nettapus auritus | reverse complement strand
GTCTCTCTCTCTGTCTCTCTCTCTGTCTCTCTCTCTGTCTCTCTCTCACGATAAGATTACCCTTTCACTTTTCCTTAAAGGAAAAGGATTTTGGTCTACTGCTGCATGCCTTGCATGTCTTATGTGGAATTCAATTAATAAGTGGTCATGCTGTTGTTCTGTGTGTTAAATGGTGTTTTTGTTAGTGTAGGATGGTTGTGGATAAGGAAATTATGGGAACATAATTGGAATCAGAATTCCTATCTGGAGATATGCTTCTATTGCTGATTTCGATCTTTCCAACAGTATTCCACTAAAAAGGTAGTGGAAATAATGTGAAATAATGTGAAATAGTTCCTGGTTGCTTGGGATGAAAGGCTCTTGTTCTGACTTCTTTTTTCCAAACTAAATAATGTGAAATAATGGAAATAGTTTGAAATAATTTCCATTAATCTGATAGCACTACATTCAAGAAAATACTTTCTATGCTTTTATAAAACACCAGTTCACTACTGATATGTTTTATTTTTTTTTATTCTAGTATATGAGAAACTATACAGCACCAGTGACAAAGGTTCAAAAATGTTGACAAATGAGTGATTTCTTCCACATGAGAGTAACTGTCTGCTCTCTTCCTTGCCAAGAAATTTGAATGTGGAAGGGTAAGCTGTTTTAATGGTTGCTGTTAACTACTTTATGTAAAGTAATGCTAATATTTGAACTCTTTTGGTTAAGTGGTTGGAGTTTTTTATATAAGACTGTGGAATTCATGACAGATTTTTTTTTTTTTTTTTTTTTTCTTTTGAAGAACTGTTAACAAAGCCAGATGGCAAAGTTTATAGACTTTGGAAGTTATGGAGGTGTTCAAGTCCACTTTTATTATCAAACAGTGCCCTTATTATGGTCAGCCACTGAGTGCGTGGCAGGTACAAGGTGTTGATTTAAAGCTCTGGCAGATGAAGCAACTGCATTTCAGTAACCATGCTGCTGAGAGAGTTTGCCTGTTGGCATGACTATTAAAAATTGACTTTTCCTCTTTTTGCACTTTTATGTCCCTCCCTTCTCCACACCTGATAAGTCAGCACTTACATTGGAAGCACTGCTGCAGCATCCCTGCTTCTCTTCTCTTTACTGTAGAGAGAAAGGCTTGCTTGGATAAATGAAAGGCAGCAGATGTGAGGTTTCCATTGATTTATTGGGGAAAAAAAAAAAAAAAGGCAAAACTCAGTAACTTAGTGTTATGGATGAGGGAGGTGGCTGTGTTATACTTGTCTAAAATATTAAATAATAAAGCTGAATGTTTTGTAAGTGTGGGTAAGGAATTAGGAGCCTTTGGAGAACTGAATGTTTTATTTAGCAAGTTTGTACCCAATTTTTGTTTTTCGGACATTTGTTGATAAACACTTGTTTGGCAATCTAAACATTGACAAAAATTTTCTTTTGGCTTGCTTATTTCAAATGCAGCAATGTGCTTTAGGGCAAGTGTGTATTGCTTCATTAGATTTTAAATCCAAAAATCCACTGAAGTCCCTCAGAGAAAGTGTAGAGCTCAAGTCAGATTAGGCTGAGTCAGTTTGCTGCTTTCCCAGAGGCCACCTTTAAGCACAAAGATGGCTATTGCTATGATATTGCAGCCTTCTAAAAATGCTCCCTTTGTTTCATTACTTCTCAAAAAGAAATTGCTAATTTACATTTCCTATCTGACCTCCCTTGTGGATCTTGATGTCTTCAACATTAGGTGTATGCAAATATTAAGTATGTTTCAATGAAAAGCTCCATGGATTTGGAATTACTACTGTGGCATCATGTTGTAGGATGATGAAGGACGACTTCAGTTATTACTGTTTTTCCAGAAGTCAATGTGTGTGTGTTCATGACTTCATTTTGGTATTTCCCCACCGAGCCTCAGACAGATCATCTGATTCTCATTTCCTGGTTGGTTGGGATGAAAGGCTGAAAGGCTCTCGTTCTGCCTTTTTTTCCAAAATAAAACAGAAGAGATATAAATCCTTAGCGTTCTTCCTTAGACTGTTTCACTACTTGGCAAGAGTTTGTTGTTGAAATATCTTTCTCTCAGGGCAGATGGGAGCTGAGACAAAAAAATAAAATATAATAATCATAATAAAAAATCTATGCTTGTCAGTTGCAAAAGCATCTTGTAGCCTGGGAACAAATGGAAGGAGATTAGATATTTTTATTTTATTTTTCTGACAATGTCACCTCAAAATCTCTCCCATGCATGCACTGGATTCTCCTTTTATCTCTGCACTTGAAAAAGATTAATGGGTCTCCCCTTCCAAAATGGGGCAAAGCCAGACCCATTGCAGATAAATATCCTTCATAGGACTGATTTCCTGTCCGAAACAGAGTCACTTTGTAGACGTAGATCTACTTGAAAATGATTTATTGAAGACACTTAGATACAAATTCTTGCGTAGCTTTTGCTGATTTGCAGCAGGCTTATGCAGTATGTGGACTTTTGAATTTTAAAGACCGAGCTGTTTTTATGTGCAAAGTCCTTTAGTTTTAGGAACATTGACTCCTTGGACTTGTAAAGGTACGTGTAGACTTAGTATCTATCCTTTATTGTAAGTAAAGGAAGAATGTAGCTTTGCAGTTACAGCAGAAATTACATGGAATATCCGTACACTTGCATGGAGAAATCTTTACTACCAGGCTTAATCAGTGAAATTTCGGATGTTGACTGATAACAGGATCTAAAAACTCAGAAATTGTGAAAGAGTTGTAACTTCACTGTACTGAAGTCGAAATAAACGTTTCAATATTCCTATGCTATTTAGCACAAGTTTAACTTTTCTTTTTATTACAGCTCTAATGTACTGCATTAGCAAATGGTGGGAGATTCTAGTATGCACGACCTGGTTCAGCTGGATAACACCATTGATTTTTACTTTTTTTTTTTTTTTTTTTTTTTTTTTTCCCAGTGCCTCGGGTTTAATTAATTGTAACTCCATTTTCTGATTCTTGATTATCTCGGTGGTAAGCTGTCATTACAACATTCGACTCCCTAAGGACATGATCTATAAGGCAGGTCTTTCCAGTGGAAGGTCATGATTTAGCTAATTTACACATAATTTAAACAGCAGTTGGCCTAATACCCTGAAGTGGAATTTGAGATGCTTGAAATCCAAGAGCGTAATACCATAAATTAGTGTTTAGGTTAAGTGCTCTTTAGAGACCTGCATGAGGAGCCAGTGGGACAAATAATGCCTCTCATGTTATTTTTTCAATAGGCAGGTGGAGTTCAGATCTCAAGAAGGATTAAGATGACAGTCGAATTTAATACAGAATTGCCATTTCATATTTCATTGGAAAGGCTTTGCTTCATCCAAGTTGCCATAATATTTGTTTTTCCAGACATTGTATTTGCCCATATACTTTAATGGCCCATTCAAATAAATTAGCATAGTAAAAATGTCGTCTTGTGTTTAGAGCAAACTAATGAACTCTGGCTTTTCCATTTCCTGATGTTTTGCATTTTGTGTAGGTTTAGTGCTGAGACTTTTAGTTACTTAAAACAATTTTTATAAGATACTGACTACTTGTTTTCACATTGACACCTAAATGGTTTTGCCAAGCTGAGCTGGTGTCTCAGAATGCTGCACGGGCGAGGTAGACTGGGGTAAATGAGGTGGATTCATGTCTTTCCTGATGGGTTTGGCCCAGCCTCTGAGGTGTGACTGCCACTTCTCCCAAGGAAAGGTGGTTATGCACTGAAACAGTTCTATGTGCATTCGTGCTGTGGCTTCCAGTTCTTGCAGTAGCCAAGCCAGTGTAGAAGATGGCTGAGACAGTCCTGCTCTTCCAATTTCTAGCGCTTATTGTGAGTCCTTCTTGTTGACACGTGGCAGGATAAAACTTCAACACAGATTTTCCCCTGACAGGTTCCCTGGCAGTTTGCTGTGCAGGAGAGCTTGTGCCAGTGCAAGAGAGAGGCAGCACAACCGGGAATATGTGTTTCAGCACAAAAGAAGGCAAGGAGCACAACTGCTCCAAAAGTGCATTACATCAAATGTGGAACTATTTACATGATTGCTGATAGTCATCTCAGAGCTAAATGTGTTTGAACGGATAAATGCATTAAAAAGCTTTTTTCCTTAAAACAATTAAAACCATTTTGGTATTTCTATAGTGGTCTCAGAATGAGCAAAATACATTAAGTTGGCTTTCAAATAGGTGGGTGAGGTTGTTATCTATACAGTCTGGATTTTTAAATTTTTCCCTGTAGATCTTTAAGCCTACAAGAAAAGCAGTGAAATCTTGTGTGAATTGCAAGGTGTTTGCCTCACTGGGAATTTTCTGGAGAGTGTTTAGGGAACACAGCAAGTTCCTGTGTACCAGTAAAAATCTGACTGTGTTCTTCGTGGTGTTTGCTGTGATCTGTTTATTTAAAGCTCTGTTTTCTCTCCACTATTTCTGCCAGGCTGTCACTGTACCACCCACTGGGCCTCTACCATGCAGCTGGGCTGGTATTATCACTGTTTTTTCTTGGTTGGCTCTATTGCCTGTGGTACTCTTGTGGTATGGTTCAAGTTGCAAAATTGCTTCTAGGTGTGCTTCACGGTATTCCCTTGAGCTATTTCTTAGCACCTATATTACAGGCATCCTCCTGCCATTTCAGAGAGAGTAACTCCTTTTTAGAGGATCATTAAACTTCTCTGAAATCGTACAGGTGGGGAAGATTCTGCCATATTTCTAATTAGTTTTTTCCTTATAGACCATTATCCTTTTTTAATCTTGCTTCTAGGTTATATGATTTTTTAGTTCAGCATTAGGCTTTAGCATCTCTGAAAGCATAGCAGTTACATCATTTTAAAGCGTTTTTATCTCAGACTTTTTGCAATTTTTAAAAGAAATGGGTGCATTTCTGTGCCTGTTGGCACAATGTGTAAGGTCAGACTGTAATTGCCATTTAGTTTAAGGTACAGTTGAGATATAATTGTAACTGCTTTATTCCTGTTAATTTAAATAATCGTAATAGCTGAGGACTTGCATACAAAAGGAAGGTGTCCATTGATAGCAAGATCCACCCTGTCTTTAAGAAGTGTTAACACTGCAGAAGCTATTTGATGCAGCTGATCAAGATTTTGGGTGCCCTACTGCATTGGTTACTCCATTCTCTGCAAGTTACTTAACTAAGAGAATGATCTGTTCGACTTTTTGCATGATACAAGGAATGAAGTGGTGTGCCACCTGATCACCCACACTTGCTTTCCAGCATGATGGCTCAGCATCTCATCCTTTCTCATTCATGAATTGCCTGATTTGATATTCAGGGCAAGAATCTTCAGCCATTTCCTGAATTTCAGTTTGAACTTCCTTACAGTGACATGATACATATTTGTCAGGTCAATTTAATTTTCCATGTGTCCCTTTCACCTCTCTCTGTTTTCTTCCTTGTCACTGTTATTAACATACATTATTAACTTACATCCTTCTAATTAAACCTGTGTCTTGCTGCTCTATGAAATGATTTATGCTATCGCCACACTTTGGCATTGCTTGTAATTAATACACCTTCTTCAGTGGTTTTGATTTCCTGTGGTTCAAGAATACACTCCCTGCTTGCTTCTTTTTGTTTATGTATAGACTAGTGCAATAGAAAACCTTTCTGGTGCATTTGGAAATGTTGTGTTAGTAATGACTAAAGTAGTAGTATAATGAGTGACGTAATATTCTGCTATGTGTATTCAGTTGTACTTTGAATATTTTTTTGTTCTTCATGCCCATCTTGCTCTTCTGTCAGATAAAGTAGCAAGACAGAAATTGAGGTGGTAGTAGAGGTCTGTAGCATCAAAATGCTTTGAAATAATCAAAGATGGGATATTCTGGGATGGCAGGGGCAGGAGGAAAAAAAGAGAAAGATCCCTTCTGCATCCTGAACTGCAGATAATTTTGGAAAAGGAAGGTTATGTTATCTGCCTTCCACCTTTCCTTTATGCTTCTTTCAACTGCTTTAAAAATATATATATATATATTTTTTTTTTTTTTAAAAAAAAAAGAAGACATAACTCTATTGTTTGTAGTTGTAAGCAATGTATGCTTACTTCTGTGCTAAGCACGGCAATGGAAGCAACTTCTCAGCACCTGAACTTAGCTGCCCTTTGGCTGTGGTGTAGAACTTGATCTGGGAAAAGAAACCAACAGCTCAGAACTCCATGAGAACTCTTGTTCTAGTTTGTGTTTTATCTTTGCCTGATAACTAAATTCAGCAAAAATCTTATCTATAATTATTTTACAATCTCGTATCAAGTACTAAGCAAATACTAGGGATACTTTATGCCTTAGTGCAGATTTTTCCTGAAGGCAGTTGATAAAGTTAGTTGTTAATTAAAACGCATCAGTGCAAAGAAATACACCTTACATTCAAAATAAATAAATAATAAAAAAATTAAAATAATAATAATAAAAAATGAAAAAGGATGTGATGGGTCTTTACATGCTGTCCGAGATGCAGCAATGTCAGCAGCCTGGCTTCTACATTTTAGCTGGGTTGAACTCCTGTAGTGTTTACATCTGGATAGTTCCTAAAAGTATAGCAAGCTGACCCATTCCGCTTTCCTGTAGTTAACAACAGCCACTGTATAGGTTTTACAACAATGCTGTTCATAATTACAGAAGTATCTATAGCTTTTATCAACCCTGGCTTTATTATCTCATTATTCTGCTTTGTGGTTTTAGATTTCTGAGTATTCTCAGCACTTAAGAGCTTTGTGTGCATGGGAAGGAGAGAGAGAGAAAGCTGAACTAGAGAAATTTCTGCTGACTTGACAGGGAACTCTGTGTAAGAAAGCTTTGGGTTTGGGAAACCTTCTGTTTATTGGCAAATCCTGGCTTTTCTCCTCACCAGGGTGCCCTGAGTGTGATTTATTCTAGTATGTCTTCTTTGAGGAGCAATAATAAGTTGGGGGAATATAACTCTAGTTGTTCTGATCTTTAGCTGATGAATCCTTATAATAAGGAATGTGTATCCTCCCCAATAAAAGGTTGGTTGGTTGGGAAAGCAAATGACCCAAAGTGAAATGTGTCTTTAATTAGCATTCTGATCAAAGCGTCAGACATTAAAAATGAATTGAGGTATTTCATATTATCAGAAAGAGGATCATGAGGCTAGTTTAAGTTAGTGACCTAGCTTTCATTTCTGGTTCCAGGGATATGACTGCTATTGCCAAGACCTTTATAGCTGTTAGGTCATTGCAAAGAATTAATGGCTGTTTTACTGCCTGCTCTTTTTAGGGTGAGTGGAAGGTGCCAGATAACTGTTCAGCGTTTAGAGGTGTAAATACGCAGGTGTTAGGCATATGAAACTTTCAGCCAGTATTGGAGAGGGAATGTAATCACAAGTAATCCCTGTTTTTCCAAGTCAGCATATCCTTGCACATACATTTGTCAAATGAATCCATGAAGGTAGTATGACTGTGTGCTTGCACTGCTCGCTTCTTGTTCAAGTCTAGTTCTGTGACTGTTGTGTTCAAAAGCATGAGCTTATGAGATTGGAGCTGGTTAGTCATGCTGTCTGTAGTACTGCACTGGTGTTGTAACTGCCCAGTTCTGCACTTAAGTAAGTGAGGCAGAGAGATTGAAAACTGGAGAAGTCTCTTGCATGTATGTGAATTTCCTCTCCCTAAAAACTTTTACCTGGGCTGTAGAAGAATGAGAAGCTGCAATAATTCTGTTAAGAATAACTTGGACTTTGATTCATACCTGTTATTTAATCTTGTAGTTTGTATCTGAAGCAATTAAGCAACATTCCAGTATTTGAACATTCATCCTGTTTTGACAGTACAGAGCCAACTAACTTGATCATGGTGTTTGTATGTTGAGAAACCATTTTAGGATTTTGTAGAGTAAGTCATTGTATAAATGCAGGAGATTTAAAGTGCTTACAGGTAAGGTCTGATGGATTCAGATGCATGACTTCAGAGAACATCCCTAGCTGCCCTCCTTGTGCTTTATGGCCCAGACTGCAGAGCAGGATGTACCTGGGGTTCAGCTGCACTAGCTTTGTTTGATGCAGTAGCTCAAACCAACTTCCATCATCAGTTTTAGGTAATATACTGCAATGCAGTTAGGTTTCTTAACTTACTGGAATACTGATAACCAGAAGGCTACCAAAGCTATAGGTTAGTGCCAGGTAATTTTTGCCATGTTTGCAAGTGGCAGTCCTGGGGATGTGGAGTGTTCATAGGACTTCCATAGCATGAATTTAGAAATAATAATAGGTTTTGTCATTCTGTAGCTGTATGTAGTAGTGATGGTGCACAGTCTGCATCTAGGTTGCTTTGCGTGGCCTCTCATCAGGAAAATCTAGCGGTTTCTGCATGCTCTGTTTCCAAGTTGCTTAATCTGTGTTTAGTTGACTGTGCTCATGAAGGCCATACTTGAGAGAAGAAAAAAAAATAAATAAAAGAAAATGATTACTGGTCATGGTTATACACACAGTTATTTTTTCTTCCTTTGTAATCTGCACATAATAATAAAAAAAGGAAAATGAAACTAGCACATACATAACTATGTATTCAGTTGATGTTATAAATGTTGATTGCTATGGCATAGGGTTTTCATTAGATGAAAAATGTGATCTATTACAAGTCCTTTGTATGATTTCTGTATAAAGAAAATGATTAGGTTAGATAATAGAAGGTCTTCTGAAGTGGTATCCAAAAATGCTGTCAGCAACCTGAATACATGTAATCTGTGTTGAAAGCAAACAAGCAAAAATAAATAAATAATAATTAAAAAAAATAGTGGGTTTTGTTACTGCATTTGTCATTCTTGCACTTTCAACAAGCAAGCAACAACTATTGCTTGAACTGGGTTTGTAAGAAATGCCCATGTCTGTAGCTTGCCCATTAGATGTCTAAGCGCTGACTTGGGCTAATCATATTCTGCCATTGAAAGTCCTCTTCAGAGTGGTTTGCTTCCCTTCTTTACTTATCTACCAAAAAAAAAATTAAAAAAACAAAAACAGAGGTTTACTTTTCTTCCTGAATAAACAGGTGAATCAGAGGTCAGCTTGGACAGTTTTCTGAGACAACTCAATAGCATAACTCAATATCCTTTGTAGCAGAGATGCAGACAGAGAAGTTGCCCAGCACTCCTCCATCCACCCCTCAGTTGTTTTTTTGAAAAACAAAACAATCCTGATCATCAAATTTCAGTACTTTTGAATTATGGTAAAGTCTTAAATTACAAACCAGTCAGTCCGTCTGTGGTAAACAGCTCAGTGGCTTTGCACTTACTTGTTAGGTAATTTCATTTTTTACCTGAAGCCTGTTACATGATACGTGAAATTGAAAAAGACTTTCCTCAAAACTTCCATATGCCATCTGTTGCTGCTTCCTGTTTTCTTTTATAAATCACTTTAAGATCTCTCTCCCTAAATATATAATTCTTAACAAATATGAAAGCTTTTGTATTGCTTATATCCTCCCAGAGTGAAAAGAGCAATTGTGTTTGTATTTGGTTCACTCTTCAGATGGGGAAGGAATTACATTTCACATCTCTGTGGTTATGTATATAGCATGCGAACGTGTACTATTCTTGTTAAGAATCAAGGTACTATATTGTAATTCATTTTCTATTTATTTGTTCTTTGTTTATATATATATATTATGTTTATAAATCACTGCCTGAAATTCAATTCCAGAGTTGGAAGATTTACAAGCTTGTTTATCGTGTGATCTCAGTTAGCAGGCTGCTTGATGCTGGCCTTTTACAGTCACTTGAACTACAGAAACGCTGTTTTTTTCTCCTTGTTTGGATTACTTGTAATAAGTTTCTTCCTTTTCATCCTTATCTTTAATTGTGCTATACCACAGAAGTGGGAAGGCTGGAGCTGCCCAAAGTGTAATCAATGTCTTATGTGCATTATAAGTGGAATTTCCATGGTTCTGTATCCAACTTTCCTCATTTTATTCACTTTTTCACTTGTTCCTGGAATGGAAGTACAAACACCAACTAGACTTACGAATGTTTGAAAAATAATATGAGGCAAGGTTAGGTGTTGCTTCATCTAGATATCATCTAGGCTGTAAATGACAGCCTAGGTCATCATATTTTGAGGGGTTTTATGTAAATCTGTACAGCTCAAAACTCGGTATATGATTACCCATTAAAAAAATAAAAACTTAATTAGCTCACTAGACACGTATAGTACTTAACAGCTCTGTTTTGGATTTTAAAGTGACTGGAATTCCAGATGGAGAGGAAAAATCTGAATGAATGTAATCAAGTCTTTCTAGATTTTAAACATAATCCACTTTGACAGGAACACTTACATTTTGGTCTATTAAAAAAAAAAAAAAAAAGGAATGAAAGAAAATCAGTCCTTGATAGCCATATAGGTCATGTTTCAGTGATGTAAAACAAGAGAAAATCAAAGCTCAGCTATGAAATATTACTGGTTTAAATGCCTTTTTTTTTTTTTTTTTAATGGTTAAAGGCTCTCTATGAAGTTTTTACCACTCCATTTCTTTAATTACTCTTAAAGAAATGCTTACAATCAGAAAATGGAGATTAACATACTACTTTTTAAAATTCGTTTTTTAACTTTCATCTCCAGTAGCAGCAGGCAGGGTTTTTCTCAGTCCCTGCTCTATATGCTGCTTTAATCTTCTTCCTTTTCAATAAAGTTTCATTTTCCTGGGTGAATTGAATCCTTCTTGCAGACGTGTTGCTGTGAACTTGACTCAGTGTTTTGTTATAATGTGTTTACTTTGCCATACTGAACTATTAATATGTAAGAGTTATAAAAAGTGTATCTGGTTGACTGCTCCTCTGCCTTTAGTGGGCAGTGCTGGGGCGCTGGGTGCTGTATTATGAACATCTAAGAAGAGTCATCTTCTACCTGTGAATAAATGACACGGCTTGGTGCTTTGCAATTTTTTATTAAGAAGATATTGTATATTTTGTGACTTGTCATTCAGACTGTATTTCAACAGACTCCTGATAAATGGTGTTAATCTAAAACTGCCAGTTTTATGACTTTGTTTTATTCCTCTCCCCCACCCTGTTGTTCAAAATTAAAATTAGTGTTTGCATATGCTTCTACACTTCTGTGATGGTTTGATGTGGGTGCTCTGCACATGGGCATGCTCCATATTGCTGTTATTAAGGTGCCCTCTCAAAGGACATAGCATATTTCCAGGAATATTGTTCCTACCCGTCAATTCTGTATATTTTTTACGTATTTGTTTAAATGCCTTCTCCCCACTGTGTTTTAACCTTTACAGTTAAATGGCAGGACAAATGAGTTCTCCAGAGCATCAGTCTTTACTCAGCCATTTAGAAAATGTAGCTTTGAAGTGTAAAGTTAGTGGATTGTTACTACATGATTAAAAGAGGTGTCAAATACTATGACAATGGCGGCTGTGTGGATATTTAAGATAAGCTGGTAGCCAAGACATATGAATTCCATTGTGCTTGTAAAAGTCATAGAGCTTAAACAAATGATTGAGGTGTTATTGCAGTTTAGTGAATCTCTGTTCATGAGATAAGCAGTATTAATTGTGCATATATTTGTTATCATGACAAAAACAAGATAAAACACTGCATTTTACCCTTGAGCGAAAGTAGTAATTTGTTAGTGTTTCAACTTGGTCACATGACTTAAAAGACAAATTTAACAGCATGTTTATATATATATATATATCCATATAGGAAATTTATCTATAAAATATATATATTATTTCTTTGATTTGAGGAATTATACCCCAGATTCTAAACTGACGAAACTGACTTTGCACATGAAAATATCACAAAACTGAGTTGTTAGACTGCTTGGACTGCACTAAAATACAGCATAGAGTTTAGTGGTGGATATCACAACATTGGAAGCATGTTCTTGGCCTTTGCGGTGATAATTTGTGCTCAGATTTTGATGCTACTTATAGGTATCTTTTCAACAGCAGGAGTGCACCCTGTGTAACTTGTCCTGAAGAGGAAGAGGCACAGTTATGTGATAGCTGTCTACTGAATAACAAAAGTCCTCAAAATTAACTTGCTATTTCCCCTCCTTGTAATTACCAGTGTCTGCTAGCAGCTTTCCATTTATCAGTGATGAATTTCTATACCATCTGGTTACTGAATTTTTGAGTCTGGGAGTACTGATGTGCAACTGGTACTACAGAGATGAGGCTCTTTGGTCTTGTTAGACCCCACCTGGAGTACTAGGTACTACTCTGGGGCCCTGAACAAAACAAGGTTAGAGAACCTGTTAGAGACCTGTTAGAGAAGGTCCAGAGGATGGCCACAAGGATGATCACGGGGCTGGAGCACCTCTCCTATGAAGATAGGCTGAGAGAGTTGGGGTTGTTCAGCCTGGAGAAGAGAAGGCTCCAAGGAGACCTTATAGCGACCTACAGGAAAGCTGGGGAGGGACTCTGTCAGGGAGTGTAGTTGACAGGACAAGTGGTAATAGTTCTAAACTAAAAGAGGGTAACTTTAGATCAGATATAAGGAAGAAATTCTTTACTCAGGGCACTGGCCCAGGCTGCCCAGAGCAGCTGTGGCTGCCCCATCCCTGGCAGTGCCCGAGGCCAGGCTGGATTGGGCTTGGAGCAGCCTGGGCTGGTGGGAGGTGTCCCTGACCATGGCAGGGGGTTGGAACTGGGTGGGCTCTAACATCCCTTCCAACCCAAACCATTCTGTGATTCGAAGGCAAAAAGACGTATTAAGGAAACGTCCTTTGTGTGGGTAAAATAAATAAATAAAAACAAAATATTGTTTTGACTTGGGGTGTAAAGCGCAGATTTTTCTAATGCAGTGAACTGTCAGTTTAAATAATTTTGATCAACATATTGTAGCATATCAAAGCAGGCAAATCAATAGATGTAAATGTCATGAACAAGGTTGTTCATCACCCAAAGCAAAGGAAAAATTTGGTTTCATGTGAATGAATCTGTTGTGTGATAGAGACAGGAACACAGTGCCACAATCCAAAACCAGACAGACAAAACAACTAGTAAATGAGAGTTTGGGAGTATAGTTTAGGGTGATACTTGTATTAAAGTTCTGGGCAAAAATGCTTATCTGATGCAAAGCAAACTAGGAAAGAAGCACAGGAAAACTTTGTTTATTTTGTTGTTTGTAAATTTGTTCAATTTTTCTTTTCTTTACTGGGGGGAGGGGAAAAAAAAAGGAAAAAGAAAACCCTGAAAAGCAAATACCATCCTTTTGAGAGGAATCTATATAATGCTGCAGACCTGAATTTGTACTAGGCAGTTACACCAGTCTTGAAAGGTTTTAAGGCTGCAGACATTTCAAATAAGGCAGTGGCAAATTATCTGAAGACGAGATCTCACCTTGGTGTCATGCAATAGCAATAGAATGACAACTAACCTGAAGTTTCACTGTATTGAATGCAGACAGTAACAAACAGCTGGTGAAAATCGTATGGTAAATGTAGGATTACTTCCCAGTGAGAGAGCTGTAATGAGATAGCTGAGCAGAGTTCGAGGTGTGGTGGTAAATCACTTCTTTTATTCCAGGCAGATGAAGGAGAAACTCTTTGGGTATAAATTTCTTAAATGAAAAGTAAGAGTACCATTTGGCAAAGAACTTGCTCCAGTTCACCAGAGCAACAGCAAGAAATAGTATGATATGCCCTCAATGTCAAAAGGTTTCATAAAGTTCAGATGGCCAGCTAGGACCATTTGAAAGACAAAGTACCAGTGAGAGCAGAAAAAGAAACCAATAGCGTAGTGGGGAGAGTAAAGCCTCACTGGAATCCATGGCGAGTTCACGAATATGCACAAATTCAGTGATTCACAGCTTTACTACCGGCAAAGCAGTCCTGTGAGGGGTAGGGGTGCTATCCATCCTCCTTTATTGATGCTAGCTATGTTCTTGGTCACAACATGAGGAATGGGGATATAGAATTAGTGGAGGCTGGCAGTCTGTCCTGTCTGTAATTCCATCTTTCTCCTCTTGTAACTGCTTTGAAACTTCTGCTTAGCTATTGGCTAACCAAATCATTGTGAGATCTGTTGGAGAAGTTTACTGGTTCTGTAGTAATGTAAATTTAAGAGGAACCAGCTAAGCTTGACATAAAAATATGTTGAGAAAATGTCTTCATTTTAATGGGCTGACTGAGCACTAGAGAGTGTTTTCAATTTAAAGAAATCATTAAACAGGAAGGTGGAATTCAAAACTCCTCGTTTTTACTACAGCTGCCAATTAATTCTTTCAGTGACATTGGGAGGCCATGTATTGACTCTGTCTTTATCTATCATCTGCAAGATGAAATGATGATAATCCCATAGGAATACTTATAAACTTTACTTAATGTCAGTGGGTGCTTCTGCACTATTTGTTAAAAGGGCTTTGGGACTGGTGCATCCAGCAAAACTTTGGGTTTTTTGATCACGGGAAGGTCTATGTGACACCACATAGTGACCATCAAGTGGTTGAGTGTAGAATTTATGATGACAGAAGGAAAAAGGCCACCAAAACCTCAGCCCTGGATACGGGGAAAGCAGACTTCAGGCTGCCCAGGGAACTAGTCAGCAAGGTCCTCTGGGAAAATGCTTTTGAAGGCATTGGCTTGTCCATCAGTGCTGGTCAGTCTTTAAGTACTGCCTCCTAAAAGTACAGGATTGGGCAATTCCAAAATATCAGAAGTCAGGCAGGTGGGGCAGAAGGCCGGCCTGGCTGATTGGGGATCTTCTACTGGAGCTTAGGTGAAAAAAGGAAGTGTACAGCTGCTGGAAGAAGGGTCAGGCGACAAGGAACTACAACTTCCGCGGTCTACAACTTCCTCGCGTGGGGGAGTGGAGAGGCGGGTGACCTTTCCTCCATAAACACCAGTGATAGGGCCCATGGGAATGGGGTTAAGCTGAGGCAGGGGAAGTTTAGACTAGACATCAGGAGGAGGTTCTTCACTGAGAGGGTGGTCACACACTGGATCAGGCTCCTCAGGGAAGCAGTCACTGCACCAAGCCTGTCTGAATTTAAGAAGAGATTGGACTGTGCACTTAGTCACATGGTCTAAACTTTTGGGTAGACCTGTGTGGTGTGAGGAGTTGGACTCGATGATCCTTATGGGTCCCTTCCAACTCGGGATATTCTATGATTCTATGTTTCTATGAAAAGATATGGTAAATGCTAAGTAACATTATGGGAGAAGAATCAGCTTCCCTATTGTTTACAGTCAACTACCTTCTTTTGTTACACCAATTTTAGCTCCAGCATTGCTTTGGCTTAAAACAAACAAACAAAAAAAACATTCAGCTTATTATTTTGGACTCCTTATTTATTTATCTATTTATTTATTTATTTATTTATTATTTTTCTCCCCCCAGTGCTTGGGGTAGCTTGTGAAATTCTACAGAAGGAAATCCAGAGGTCGAATAATGTGTTTTACTTTAAAGTTGCTTTCCAATCTTATTTTTCCTTGCGGCTACTCACTAGGTACTATTGTTTGGTTTTGTATATGTATTACAAATGAAAAGACTACAAAAATGCATAGTTTCCCACTGGTTTGGTGCCAGTAACATTTGAAAGGTTAATACCTACTAAACAGTGTTTAGTAGGATGCTGAAGTCATTCAGGTTTCAGTGGCAGCATGCGAGGTTTCACTGCTTGAAAAAAAAATATTTTTATACTGGCAATTTGTGATACTGACCTTCTGAAGAAGGTATAAAGTCAGAAAAATATTTTACTATGGCTTCTGTGGTAGTCATGATTTTCTGAATAGGCACAATCTTGCTGTTTCTGTTTATAACAGTTTTTTAAAACATTGGTGATTTTGATAGTTCTTGTGCTTTCTTTAGTAAGACAGAGTCCAGCAGGGATAATTTCTGGAAGGCTAAGCATATAAGGTTAAAGTTAAAAATTTCTAGGGGAGGAGAAAAAGTAATCGCTGAATTGTGGCCAACGAGGTAAACACTTGGAAATGCAGCCAGCAGAGAGGTAGATTTCTGGATGAAATAGAAAAGGGAGATTAACTTTGCACAGCAATTTGTTCAGTGGAATTATAAATATATATATATATAAGCAGTTCAAGAACCAAATTACTAGTTGCACACTCGGTGTCCTAATTGAAGTGAGGAACAAGGACAGAGGTTTGGAAGATTGAGCTGGGACTTCTGTCCATAAATGAGCTGCAGTACTTAGTCTCCCATTACTCCCAGCTGACAAAGATATTTCCTCTTCAGTTCCTTTCCAGTTTATCAAGGCATGTAAGTAATTCCACATGCAATTTTCTCTCCTAGCTAAAATAATGCTTTAGGCTTTCAGTTTTCAAGGTAATTGCTAATTAGTCATTTGATTTTCGTCTCTGCCCCCCCCAACCATAACAGGACTATTTTTTAGTTCAGATAATGAAATTTGTTTCTGTGTTTTACATCAGTATTGTTGAATGGTGTTTACTCCTTCCTTGAGAAGTACAGTTTTTCTCAGGAGTGACCTAAATGCTGTTCTGCAACAGCTTTTTAGAGGTTTTCATCTTTAAAGGCTGTTCATCTTTAAACATGTTCACAGAATTTGGTAAGTCCTTTTTGTCCGCATGCCATTAGTGATCCAGTTTAAAGTGCACATATATGCAAATGCATTTATATTCATGCACTTTCCAAGGGATGAGCTTTGCTTGAGTCTTCTTACATAACTTTTCCATTAAAATATACCAGATTTTGGAAAAGCACAGAAAACTGTAGCTGAAAATGTGTTTCTGAGCAGGATTTTTAGCACTGTGCTGTAATGACTATTCCAGAGTTTAGAAGTTCTCATGCCTTGCTCCAAGTCGTTTTCTTTGTGCTCAGTTTTTTTTCATTTGTGATTTCAAAGCTTGTTCTTTTTCAATACTTCTAGCTATTTCTTTTGAAACAAAGTTCTGTGAAATGCATAAATACAAACAGGTATTCTTGGTTCGCTTTCTTGTATAGTTGATTCTTTGATAATATAATGAAATTCTAGTGTTTTGGAAAAGCAGTTTGCAAGAAATGTTCATGAAGTTGTTTACGTAAGCATCCAAAACATTAAATAGTTTAACCATCATTGGCAAATACTAGTATTATTTGTATGGACTTGTCCTGTGAGTAACTTAAGTAATCTGAACAGCTATGCAAGATATTAAATTGGCAATGGATATGTTTGCTGTTGGGGGGAGGAGAGAGTAGCATGAAGTTTGGTGCAACAGCTGGATACAGGGTGCAGTCATATGTTCTGTTTTTTTTCATTCCACAGCTGAATCCTAGATTTAGTTTGCTGTAGCAGCACTTTGTGAAGTGCTTAGATGCCATAGAGGTTCATGTTATCTTCTGGGGTTTTGCTGTGGTTTCTTGTTTTGACGGAAATAATGTGTGGTAATGTCTCACCTAGAGTCCTTAAAGATTTGTTCATGTATTTAAAGTACAATTCATTTTCCCTCTTCACCTGCACAAATATATTTGAAAAATTGGACTTCAAGTCATATTTGGTACACTGTGAATCCGTATTGCTGAGTTCTAGAAACCTTGGCAGCAAAGCTTCCATTCTGAAAGGGCTAAGGTGCTGTGCAACTCTCATGGTTCTGCTGCTCCAGTGTTTAGCACTCTAGTCGCTGGGCCCAAAGACACAGACAAGAGAAAAACCTAACACTTCATCCTTGAAAACATGGCAGGTATGGGTACCTACTTCCTCCCCGCTCCTTTCTGCCCTTTGCATCCAGTAGTTGAGTTATGGGGTTGGTCTCTGGCTCTACTGTTAGGAATTGTCCAAATTTTCTCCAGGTACATCAGAGAATGATCCGCATTTGTTTCTTTCCTCTGTTTCTGGGGACTCAGCAAGATGCCCTACCTATAGAGGGAGATGCTTTATGAAGTGGTCTTTGGATCATGGTCCTGCTCTCATATGCTTCGTGAAGGACAAGAGAAGACATTATTTCTTCCCCACAAATTAAAGATGCTTAACTGGGCTTCTCTATGTAGAGCTGAACAAACTGTGGCTATTAGAACTGTGAATTACATTTGCAGTATGTCTCAGCTACGTGGAAGCTAACTGGAGCAGGGGTGGAGTTGTGTCTTCAGGGTCCCAAGCAGCCAGCACAATTCTGTGTTTTAGTTGCAATGCGAGTTTGAGTCTAAACTTGCTGACCTGTCAAGATTTTAAAAAATTACACATTTTTCAAAGTCCCAACTGTGTTAAAAGATACAGAACACTCTTAGTAAGGAAAAGAAATTTAAGCCTCACTAGCTTGGAAATTCCATTATGGAGGAATATATATCTTGGTAATTCTCATCACTTCTGTTAAATTGCTCTAGGATGGATCACTTATCACAAATCCTGAAATAAGATCCATAGTAACCATAACAGTGTGCAAAATCTGAATGTTTCTCCTTAATGCACAGTGTAATGAACTACCTAAACATACCTGCTCTATGAGACGGGGATAAGGAGATTAATTTGTAATAAATATGATTTGGGTTTCTGCTCTTTTCTGTCAGTTTCATATCTGTGCTTTTTAACTTCATATCACATTCTTGTCAGAATGCTGAGACTTCTCAGAATGTGATTGGAAGGTGTAAAATAGATAAGCTTTATCATGTTACATTTATTTTGCTTAAAAAACCAATATAATCTACTTCTTGAGGTACTCGCTCTGAGACTGATTTAGTAAGAGTGACAAAACGGATATTGCCAACTGCTTCTCAATTTTGAAAACTGTCACAATCACTTAATAAAGCTTTACCCATCTGTATAAACACAACTTAATGCTGTCCTTGAGGCTAAGCAATTAGTGATTCTGAATGTATTACCATTAATGAGAAATCTACTGACTTTACTATTAAGGGATCCATGCTCAGTATTGCAAATTTTAGAAGTCTTTGTGAAGTGAGTGACACTTTTTTTAAACACACTTTTGCATGTCATAATTTTAAAAGTACGTAATTTATTAATTGCTTATGAGAAAAAGAATTATTAGAAGCTTGCAAGGCAGTGACTTTTTTCAATGTGACTTTTAGCACTCGGAGAAGGTGATCATGGGAGCCAGACTGTAAAAGATGAGAAAGCAAATATACATGCTCTACACAGTGGTCCGTACGCCTAAAATTTCCACAGGTGGTTTCTTCTCCTTGCAGGGGAGGTGAAACAAAGGTCTGAGATGACAGAATTTGTAAAAATATGGATTGGAAGTCCTACAGATAAACAGTTTTAAATAATGTTGTTGTCTTTGCCTTTTTTGACACGGTTATAACTGTTTTTTAGGATGTACTTCTCATATTCCTAAGTGAATAATTTCTGTTATTGATCATATCGATCTTGCATACTTAAAACAAACAAAATATAATTGAAAAATAAATGTGAATTTAAAGAGTTACAAACCCATCTGTCACATCATAGTTCAGAGCTATTGGGGAAAGGGTGATTAGCAATGTGATAGGATAGGAATAATAAATTGTGGCAAGCCTCGTGAGCTTCTAGTGAAAGGACTGTTACAGAGAAAACATCTAGTATGCACTGTGGGGTCTGCGCAACAGAAAAAAAAATAAAAAATCTGGAGATTACCTTAAGATACCTAATGAGTCTTTCTGTGTCTGCCTTTCCTTTCAGTGGCATGTATTACAATATAATTGTGAACATGTGATCAATGCAATAAATATAGTGTTAAAAATTGTAGAAGGTTAACATGAATTTAATGTTGTTTGAAAAAAAAATAATAAAAAAATCTGCCAGTAATGAAACAAACAGCTTCTCTAGTCTCCGTGTGCAGCAATCATCTCTTTCAGGGACAATGCCTATGTAGAAGTGACCATGTTCAGTGTCAGGACACTATCATTTCTCAAAACTGTACATATCCATCCAAGCCAGGACTGAGTCTAAATTTTTGGAGGCTTACTCGTGCTTCAGGTCAAAAACCTTGACAGTGTCATATCCCTTCCACCAGAACTGTTTGAAGAGCTGTTGTATGTTCTGTTCATAGTGGACACCATCACTGAATGCACTCCATTGCTTCTAAAAACAAAACACTGGCAAAGCTCTGCAAGCTCTCCATCCACTTCGTGTCTGAGGGTGGTGGAAAAGACTGCGATCTTGTTCAGATCCTGTATAGATGATCAATTGCCTAGTGGTATATCAAACACTGACCCCCTTGTATTCAAGTGAGCAAGATGTTTGCCATCTGTTTCTTTTGGATGTAGAAGGAAGTGACTGCGTTCTTTGTGAGGGAACGTGGAGGAAGCTGCTTTGCTGGCTCTAAGCATCTGACATCTGTAAGTTCTCATACAGCAGAAAAAAATAGGCTGACATGACTGAAATCTTTCACTGTGTTTCTCCAGACACTGGAGCTTGTGGATTTGAGGGAAAAGGAAGCTCCCTAGCAGCCCGTTAGGACTGTGCTCTCATAAGGAACAAAATAAGAGTATGGAATTTTCTTGCAGAATGTAGGAAGTTTAGGAAGGAGGGAATATTCCTGGTTTTAAAATTTGTCTTTAAAATTGTAGTGTGTCAACTTCAGTTTGTTCCATGAGTAATGTAATCCACTAATAAACCCTCAGCCTAATGGTAAAAATTACCTGATTACAAATACACTTGCTAAAAATGCAATATTTTGTAAATTATCTTGTTTAATGATTTAAAATCTAGATCTATTTGTGAAAAAAAAGTAAATTTTGTATTTCTGTGTTTTTTTCTTGATAAGATTGTGCAATTTGCAGCTGGTCTCAGGATTTATTGGTGTTTGCACTGAAACTTAGGCAAGTTTTCTTCAGAGTGCTACACCAAGTACTTTAATAGTGGAATTTATTTCTTGTTGCTGTGAAACAACACTTAGTGCTGATCTTGCCTGAGTAGTTTTTGCTACCAGCTGTCTTGGTGATATCCACCCGTCACCTGTTAGTCATCTGTGTTTTCTTTTTGAGAAGCCTTTTCTATTGAAAAGAGGAGGTTATTATTAGGAAATTGAGGTGGAGGGTGGGGGTGGCAAAAAGCCTGAACATTTTGGAAACTGGTGTGAAATGCATGGGTTTCATGTACGTTTTCTGGTTCCTAGCCTCTCAGTGTTGATATTCATAACAAAAAACGGTCCTCAGACTTTGTGTGAATACTCCCCTAGCCCTGGCAGACGTGCTGTATGTGCAGTGATTTACCAGTGCTCTAAAAGATTTCTTGCTGTGCAGGAAAAAAAGGATGATCACAATGGTACCTGGTCTATATTGGCTGAGAGATGAAAGTGTTGCATGCATGGTTCTTGCACTGCCCTGCTGGTTTCAGGAGCTCAGAGTGAACAGGAGGCTGGAGGAGCATTTTTAGCTTTCAGATTCGGGTGTTCCAGTCCGTGACTGTCACACAAGGAGGGTGAGCCCCTAAGAGAGGGCTGTTGCTCCCTGCTGTTTTGCTATGCTACTTGCCACACTATGTCTGCCTATTTTCCATCATTATGTCACATGTCATGTTGGGATATTAGAACAGTGTTGTGGTCTATCTGAGCACTAGAATTTTCTGGCTGCTACGTTCTAAACCTTCTCATCTTACCTGCAGAAATAACTTCATAAGCCTATGGTTCATTGGAAGTCAATGAATTGCACATTCCTGTGCGCTGCAGCCCTTTCAAAAAAAGGATTTAAAGCATTTTGTGCTTCATTCTTTAAGAGGTATTATCCAATATGTTTGAAAGGGCTGGTGTCTGAGAAAAGAATCTGAATCTTCATTTTTTCTTAAGCTGAATTTGTCGTAGTGTGCAATCTGTGTGTGTGTGTTTTGAGAGGGAAGGGGCAGGTTTGACCTTTATTTTTATTTTAAAGGGGGTGGGTGGGTGCAAGTCAGGGAAGTTTCAGGTAGGTTTTCTTGAAATAATTAATTGTGGAATGAAAAAGAGTTATACAATAAACTGGTTCAGCCCAGATAATCATTATAACCTATACCATTTAAAGGCTGAGAGGTGGGGGAACCCAAATAAATCCCGAGGAATGCCCTGTGTTATTGTGTGGGAATGAGACAATGGGTAGTTTTTTCAGCCCTTTCCTAAGTAACCTCTCTCTTGGCTTGTGTGAGACAGATCTAAGTTTAGAAAACACAGCAAAGCACACATTTCAGAAGGAGCCCACAGGCATGTGCTGATGTCTGAGTGGAAGATGTCTCTGTGCGGTTGCAGCAGCCAGGGCGGATCAGTTTTCTGTTCAGTGCTGGAAGCCTGCCACTGCCTCCCTTTGTTCTGCTTCCTTTGCTGTGTGAAGCTTAGAAGACAGCAACCACCATTATCATTAGTGATAAAAACTAATTACTTAGGTGATGATTTCAGCTTCAAACCTCCAGACTGCATACGTGCAAACACCTCAGTCACCAGATCCACTTCCTTGCAACCCTTGCCATATTGCAGTTTCTTCCTCCCTGTGAGAAGCTCCTAACCATGAAAAGTAAGGGGTTAATGCCAGCAAAGATGAAGGGAAAAGGAGGTGAAGGTATTGGCTTTCCCCTGTTACTGTTTTGGTTTGCTGTGGCAGCTTTAATAGTCAACTTGCCATGCCACAAGATCGCTGTTCAGACTGACAACATGTCCACGCTGCCCAGAATGTTTGGCTGTTATTTATATTTTTATTACTGCTAGCTTAATGAAAATATTTTCTAAGCCTTTTCTCTCTTCTTTCCATTTCTCTCTGGTTTCTTTCTGCCCCCAAATAAATAACCTGAAGTAACCTGAAATTTCCCTAATTTGTAGCTCTTCATATTTTGCTAATTAATCATTTTGTACAATCACGTGCAAGTTTGTTTTTCCAAGAAGGGTTTGGTTTCTGGACAAAGCTGAAGAAAACTCCTCATAGGAAGGTGGAGAAACATTCTTTACATAGGTGTGTCTTCCTATGTGATGAGTAATGAAGTATTTTGGTCCACGTGCCCATTCCCTGGTGCCTCTGATTACTACAGCTATTTTACCCTTTCTTAAACGAAAGGTCTCACAGGAAGGACTCCGCCATCTGCAGAGGGTCCCACTGTCATAGGATTATCTGACCTACGTTCCTTTTGGCTTCCTTATAAGCTCGTAGCAGAGTGCTTTGCAATTCAGTTTCTTCCAGCAGCTTTGTGCATCACACATCGTGAGAAGCAAAATGATGCTTTACCAGAAAATCTAACATTCATGATCAGAACTTACTAGTTTCATTTGTCTGTTGGAATATTGCGAGTAAAGGTGTCACGGATGTGTCTAACCATAACTGTTCTCCTGATCAAAAACTTTCCAATGCTGTTAACAACAGCCTGATGACACCCTCTTGCCCCTTAATAGTGTTCATAGTTACAATTTGTATTAAAGTACTTTAAAGGTGTTCTCTAGAACCATGGGCCAGCCAACAGTCTGACCGGTGTGTATGTACACGTCTCAGATGTGCGCATCTACAGCTTGAAAACAGAAACTTGCTTGGCCTTAACTTCATTGCTTGTTGCTTTATTTAAAACCAAATCTGTTGTTGTTTTCACTTGATCATGTTGAATGTTTATGATGGTGGCCCTTGAAGTCCTTCTTGGTGGCCTTCCCTATGAGGAGAACTCAGCATGCTTGGGAAGCTTCGGGTGCAACTCTCATGGGTTACTGGAGCTGCCAGTTCTGTTCCCCAAGAACAGCAATGTCAATTGACAACTGGAGAGGTTCTTGGCATTATTTCCGAATAACTAGATGGGAACTACACTTTCTTATTTAACTCTGTTCTCCCTTAACGCTCAGTAAAATTTGTAAAACAAAAACTAATTGCTAAATGTTCTCCCAAAAGCAAATGTTGCTTTGTTGCAGATCTAGGATAATAGATTGTAGGTTAGGTAAACAGTGTGGATTCCTTCATTCGCATAGTATTGCATGGAAAAGAAGTCCTACCAAAACTACAATTATTAGAAAATAAAATGCAGAGTTTTTGTAGCAGTAATTGCCCACATGTCCTAATCTGAAAAATATGAACTATCTACATACTGGAAAAGTAGGATAGAATTGCTTTAATCAGTATTGGATGCAATGATTTGCAAGACAAGGCAAACACCACAAAAAGTGTTTGAGTTGCATCAAGTATCTTAAATAATAACAAAGAATCTATCATCATTGTCTTGCTGCTAGGCTTTGAAATGCTGGCGTAACTTTGTCTTCATTCAAAGTGGCACTAATGTTCTAGCTTACTTCAGAGAGAATCTGATACCAAGTGCTTTGATTTATTTTTTTTCTCTTTCTTTGACCAATTCCTTTATAGCAGGGCAGAGTAAGGGCAGAGGTGCAGCTTTTGACAGGATGATCTGAGCAAAATGAAAAGAAGTGGAGAGAATATCTTTGTAGTTGAAAAAGACAAATCAATATTACAAAATGGGATGGTTTGGAATATTGATTTTTTTGGCTGCAAAATATTGGTCAAGAATAAAATTCTTATAATGTGTTATGACTAGTCTAAGGGTTTATCAGTGTTTTCATCTGAAGGAAATATGTAATTTACTGCAAATTCTGTTATGCTCCAAACACATGTAGCTGTATAGCTGATATTTACACTTTTCCAAATTTGATCTGATCAAGATACCTGTAAGGACACAGCCTGAGGCAATCGGAGCAAGGAGGCAGTTGCACTGATAGAAGGCAGCTTTTTGGCATTGAATCCCTGGGTGAAGAGGAGACTTTATGTTGTTATTTTTTTCAACATCAAACCCACATAAAGATGAAAGCATAGCTTGAAGTGATCTGACAGATGAAATGACACACAATGGGGCAGTGCAAATGTGGACAGAATGATTTAGAGAGTTCTGGGCTCAACAGTCATTTTAATGCTTTCTTTCCAACTTATTTGTGCATAGTATTTCTCTTCAGGTATACATTGCTCCATCTTCAGGTATACACTTGCTCCATCTCTGAAATGTCAATGAGAACTTCACAGAAATCTTTGAAATATCTTCCTGTATTAAGTATGACAGGGCATTCAAACATAAATCTCAATTCTGTAGTTTATTCCTCAGCAAAGCATGTCTCCCCTTTTTTTTTTTTTTTTTTTTTTTTAATTTCTTTGCATTATTTCAGAACCTTTAAAATCATTTGTATTGTCTTTAAAGTAAAGATAACTTGCTATCTTCAACTATAATAATGGTCATTTCTGTTTTCTTGTGTGTATTGTTCTGCAGGTTAAAGTAGGGGGAAAACACCACCAAACCCAGAAACATAGTTGACTGGACGTATTTTCAACATGAATCGTGCTTTTAGCAGGAAGAAAGGTAAGTAATTTTGTTAATGTTCCATGGAAGGCATAAATATCCTGTATAAATTCTTTAGAATAAGAATTATACAAGGACATACTTAAGAATCATTACATCTAGTAAATTAAGTAGAAAGGAGCAACCTTCTATGATGTACAGAGTAAATTGTTCTTGATTGATAAAGTACTTTTTAAATTGTAAGGCTTATATTGAATTGCATACTATATTCTTCACTGAGATGTATGCACATACATTCATGTATATGTTTATATGTATGTGGTTTTTTAACCTGCACGTCCCAAGGGATGTGCTAGAGGGTTATAGAACTTCTAAAGAGTTAGTAACTTCTGCATTTATTTTATATGTTCCTTAGGTTTTTGGAGGAGCTATTTTGTAAAATAAATAAATAAATAAAATAAAATAAAATATATATATATTTTAATATTCTTGAAATATCTCATGCTGCAGGATGTCTCTTAGCTTTAAGCAGCTATTCTGAATTTGTAGCATTCTGAAATGTACCCTGTCCAAAAGTATATCAAACCACTAAATATTCAGAGTTGCTCTTCTGGCATGCTTATTTCTGTCTGCTTGTGATTAAGCATAATTTTTAGACAAAGCACAGGAGGTACAGCTTTTTTGGTTTTCTTTCTTTGTTTTAATGACAGATTTGTTGCTATTTTCCCATTTGTTTATAAGGTAGGAAATATAATTTACTAGGGCTGATTTCCTTTTGTTTTTCATGCTTTCTTCTAAAGATCCTTAAGTTTGACACACTAAGCCAGAGCCTCTGCTTCAATAATTAAGTAAACTCCACTGGAGCGAGTGTAAATGTTGTTTATTTAACAAGAATTCCTGCTTTGGTATCAATATCAAAGCTTGAAAGAAAAGGAATCTGTCATGCATTATACCAGCATGAAATGATAGTATCACTGCATCCTTCCATGTCTAGTCCATTTATTTGCTACATTGTGATGAACTGAGATAAGTAGTTCAGAATACCAGAAAACGTAGCTAGATCACAGAGAAGATAAACATATTCACAAAGACTGCAAAAAACAATTAAGGATAATCTGATACCCCAGAAGCAAGACAGATGCACAGGAAATAAACTAAAATCCATAAACCATGCTTGCTCTTAAGTACTCTACTTATTTTCTTGTGTAAATATTTGTAACATCCCAATCAAGAATCTGTGTCCACCAGCTGCCTAATAGCACAGCCTGGTCTATTCCAAATAATTTGAAAGACTGTTCCAGTATCTGCATTCAATATCAGATACAGTGTATTACATGGCCTTCTTATTGAACAACAGGTGTGTCCTGTCTGCAGCAGTCTTCTTTAAAACCCAGACCCCCCATTTTCATTATTCCCACTACTTCATTTTGCAACTGAGCAAAATTCTCAGCAGAATTTTGTACTATGTGTATGAAGTCTAGGGCAAGTACTCAGTGTAAATTTATTTTTGAATGCCATGATGAGGGAATGAAACACCCACTTCCAACGACTACAGGTGTGCTGAAGGCTCTGTCCTTAAAAATGGCCATTACAGTCACTGACCATCTGAATCCCCGAGACTTAGCACAAAAAGGAAATTTTAACCTGCTTATTTTGTTCATATTTTAGTTGTAGTTTTCTCTTATGGGCTGATGATCATTTTAGTTGAAGACTTAATTGAAGTGACAAAATCTTGAATATGAATAAAATCAAGCTTTTCATCCTTCACTCTAAGAATGATAATGAAAAATATGAGAAAATAAGGAAGTTTGAAAAAATCATCTTTTTTTCAGGGAGTACTTACACAAGCAATCAAAAATAAATTGAATCCTTTTTTGCAGTACAAGTTATATTCTAATCAGTTAACCTTAAGCTCATATATAGGGGTAACAAACTTTGTGAAATAACATTGACTGAAAAAAAGTTAATTTCTATTATAAATACAACAACAACAAAAAACACCTTGGTACCTGTTCAAAGTAAAACAGCTTTTCTGTTGACCTTAGTTTAAGTTAGTTGGACTACTGACTACATATATTAAGGAGAAAATTCTCTGTTTTAGAAATGTTATCTGACTTAAGAACTGTATAAAAATATATACTCTGTTTTCCATTCCTTAATCCAATGAGTGCAGTATACTTTAAGAGGTGTTTATGGTTTATCTTTTTTAAGGATCTTTCTTTTTTCTGTTAAAAACAAATAATCAAACAACAACAAACTGTTGAAGAGCAATGTTCAGTGTGTTCACGTGGCTTTGTTAATATGACCAAGCTTGTGAAAATTATTTTTGAATCTATGTACAGTGTCAGGAGCTTGCTTTTGGATGTGATCCAGCTTTCATTCATTGTTTCTGATGATCTACTAATTTTTCCTTTAAAATCAGGTGTGGTAGCATGATTGCTTTGAGATGTTGTAGCATGGGAAGTGTTAGAACAGAGTCTGTTAAGTCTAAATATTTTTGTATCTTGATGATTTCAGCCTCTCTTTTAAGTAGTTTAGGGATTTGAATGTAATTCTTTTGTAAAAGGCCTTTGTAAATGCTGTGTTGTCAAACTTTTTTCTCATTAGTGTATTGTTATCTAAACTGGATTATCTGTTTGTTCTTAATTTGTGTAGTAGTTTTTAAGTATAATGTGTATATGCAAAGAGAAAGTATTAGCTGTACTGTTTTGTTGCTGTTGAGGGTTGTGCGTGCTTGATTCTGGTTCTTTGTTGTCTTTCTTTTGTTTGCTAGTTCTGTTCTTGTTCCCTGGTCTTCCATTCAAAGCCATTAGAATAAGACCTAGTGCTTATAAGAAACAAGAATGAGCTAGTCTTTGTTGGCTTTTGTCCCGTTAAAAATGAGAAAGGAAACTACTGTTTCTTGTAGATAGAGACCTTTCTAAGTATGAAATAGCTGTAATCCAAACCTTCTGGGAGTAAGAGAGTGAAACTTTGAGTGTCTCAAAATAGTCCTAAAAATGTTGCTAGCTATATCCACTTTGGGCTAAATTTAGCCCTAAATTACAATGTGTGAAATCCAGCAAACTTTACTGAGGTTGTGGAGGGCATAAATCACAGCTGAATTTAGTTCATTCTTTATTATACCCCAATGGTACTGCTTCATCCTAGAGTAAATGTCAACCTTAGTTTACATATGGCACAAAGTTCAGTGCCGAAGCTGCTGTTAAAACTGTGGGGAATCTGAAATTTCTAATGTGTGTGTTTTTTTTTGTTTTGTTTTGTTTTTCTTCCATTTGATAGCAGTTCATAAGGTTGGTAATTGCTGCTGGATTATCAGCTCATAAGATGTAGATGGCATTCATAATATTAAATTGAATATATTGAGTTAATAGCCTATCATAAATCATAAGTTTCAATGACAGCGTTTCAGTGCAATGGCTTTTTATGAGCCTCATCTATGAAAATGTAGAGAGATGCATTTAATCATCAGGGTTCGATACATGAAAAAAAAAAAGTGATCTAAGGTTACAGGATGCTCTCTTACAGGAGTGGACTGGTTATAATGTGATCTTTATTTCTATTGTAGACTTATGCTACATTCCACAGATGACAAATGTTTTGGTTTATCTTTATCTTTCTTTTTTTGAATATACAGACAGTTCCTTTTTAGCTCATTAGCTGCCTGTGGATTTGTTTGTGTTTTAAGTATTTTGTGTTATGATACTCTTCTCATTAGGCTACTAAGGTTCCCTTTTAAGTGTGTCAACAAGGAGAGTTGCAGGTTTACTGCCTCAGTTTGGAAAGGACCAAATCCTCATCCATTGGTGGGAGAAGGAAGTGTCTTTTACTGCAGGCTGTGTGTATGCCTGTACTTGTGTGCAAGCGTATATTTATTTATTTATGCACTTTCCCTAGGGATCTAAAAAAATGTTCCTCACCATGAAAACCAAGCAAATAATTGCATCTCTGGGTTGTAAAAGTGGAGGGAACAGGTCTAGCTGGCATGAATTATTTAGAAAAGAGATGGTTATAGTATGTTTTTAGAGGATGCACGGCTGCAAATGAGGAATGCTCACTGGGAAATCTCTGTAGGATTCACAGAATCACAGAACTGTAGGGGTTGGAAGGGACCTTGAAAGATCATCGGGTCCAACCCCCCTGCCAAAGCAGGTTCCTCAGAGCAGGCTGCCCAGGTAGGTGTCCAGATGTGCCTTGAATATCTCAAGAGAAGGAGACTCCACAACCTCCATGGACAGCCTGTCCCAGTGCTCCGTCACCCTCACCATGAAGAAGTTCTTTCACATGTTCGTGTGGAACTTCCTGCACTCTATCTTGCAGACATTGTCCCTTGTCCTGTCCCCACAAACCACTGAGAAGAGGTTGGCCAAATCCCTCTGTCTCCCACACCTCAGGTATTTATACACATTGATGAGATCCCCTCTCAGTCTTCTTTTCTCCAGGCTGAACAGACCCAGGTCTCAGTCTTTCCTCATGGGGAAGATGCTCCAGGCCCCGTATCATCTTTGTGGCTCTCCTCTGGACTCTTTCCAGGAGATACCTGTCTTTTTTGTACCAGGGAGCCCAGAACTGGACACAGTACTCCAGGTGAGGCATGACCAGGGCAGAGTAGAGGGGGAGGATCACCTCCCTTGACCTGCTGGCCACGCTCCTGTTAATGCATGCCAGGATCCCATTGGCCCTCTTGGCCATGAGGGCACACTGCTGGCTCACGGTCAACCTGTCATCCACCAGGACCCCCAAGTCCTTGTCCTCAGAGCTTGTCTCCAGCAGGTCATCCCCCAGCCTGTACTCATACTTCCGGTTGTTCCTGATTTTTCTTCTGAAACTTCATGCAGTTATTCTGTCCCTCTTTGGCCATGTATAATGTCTTGTTCCTTTTGGTGATAAGAGTTTGGCAGCACCTCCATAAGGCTTAAATCTTATGATATTCTTTGGTATGAGTGAATTTATTTTCTCTAGCTGTTCACATGAGAATAGGAGGGACGGGATTGTAATTTCCTGTTGCCTGTTTTGCTTGCATTATCTTCAGAAGAGTACTGCAGAAATAATAAGTATTGAACCTGCTTATAGAATATCTAGGCAGCTCACAGGATAGATCTATGAATGTTTACAATTATATTTACCATAATAACCATTTTCTTTTTCCTCTGGAAAACCAAAGGGGCTCCTTTCAGATATACACGCTCCTTAACATAAAGCACTAACTACTAACTCTAAAACAGGAACAGCACTAGAGGAGTCTTAAGCTTTTTGGTTTCCATCCTATGCAGCCTCATATTCAGAATGTTATTTGTTTTGTATAGCAGTTAGAGAAGAGTGCCTTTCAAGATCTACAAGCCAATAATTTCTTGGTGTGGTTATTAGTGCACCATGTAGAGTTGTTGCTCAAGGTACTATTTAGATTGTTACCTTAGGGAAGTTACTCTAAATATGCTTCATGAGTTGCACAGGTAACCTGCTATTTAACTGGATGAATGTCTAATTAAAGACAAGATGTATTATTCTGTGTGAGTGTATAAAATGCAAGACATAAGTTTTACAGCTCCAGTGTGACAGTTTTGAAAATCTGTCAGTGAAAGGTCAGCCAATGCTTTTCTCAGAGACCAACCATTTTATAACTCAAACTCCTCAGCTTAGTGCATTTAATCTGCATTTTTTTGTTTCATTAAAATGGAATGTCATTCTTCCAGTGAAATAAATTTGGAATCGTGATGACTACTACTATTTGTAGGACTTCATCTTATAAAACTGTTGAAAAATTACAAACGATATCCAAGATAGGCCATTCAGGATAATTTTATTTTGTGAAATAACATCCTTTAGATGCATAAAATCACAGTGCTTGTATAGATAAATGAGAGGAAGCTACAGATTTACATGTTTTTTCAAATGTTTATTGTCACTTTCCTTTCTTCTCTTTCCAGTTTACTTGCATTTAAAAAAAATATAATTTCAAATTAAAACAAATTATTACAGTATTTTAATCTTTCTGAATAAAAAAAATAGTAATTGTTTCAGCTGTCCATATTGTGTTCCTTTTCCTTCCAAACTGACACAAGTAAAGTTCTTGAAGTTAGAAATGGTTTATAAAATTGCCTTTTAGTTTTTATCAAGCTTAATTGATACTTTCCCACATTTGTGTAGTGTTATAATGAAGGTTTAACTCAACTCTGACTCCAAAAGCAAAAGCTGGAGTTCTAGTATTGATTTGTGTGTACTTCTTAGTGAAAACGTATGAAAACTGTTGTCACTTAAAATAGATTATACTATCCCAGTAATCTCTCTTTGAACTCCAAGAGGCAAGAGGACAGAAGAGGTACAGACTTAAGAGCTCTTTTTTTTTTTTTAATCTCCTTTTTTTTTCTAGTAATTTAGGAAACTGAACTTGCTAAAAGTTCATAACATCAGCAAATAAGAAGTGCAAAGGCAAGGATTTGCTAATGACTGATTAGTTGCACTAATATATTGATCTTTTTTCTCATGTCAAAAGTGTCCTAGCTACTAGTATCCATGTCTCAAAATATATAGTATAAAGTGTGTAGGTTGTATAGTGAGTGTTACTATTTGAGGAAATGCAAATCCTAGATTTTTTTTGAGGGGTATTCTGTGACTGTGCCAACCCAGCTTTGCTATGATATCATTTTGCTATTTTAGTAATCAGCTATTTAAAACCATTCAAAAGGTCATGAATATTACAGTAGAAGGACATAGAAAGGCTAAACATTCTGCAAAACTCATTCTGTTCCAGGAAGATAGGCTTCGGTGTCTTGGCAAATAATAAGTATCTCCAAAGAAAGCTTTGTTTGCCAAAAAGAAAAAGATACAACAGAAGTAATTATTTTAGCATTATGTGTGTTGACTGGCATTTGCTTATACATATTTTGGGGAGATTTTGGCTATGATTAAGCAATTGAAATAACTTTAATAAATTACTGCCATTGAATATACAGATGGTACCCAGTCATTCCTCTACAAGGTGGCTGAGGTGAATACTCTAGCCGAATTACAGGTTAGAGGTAGGTTTCTGTTAATAATGTTTAAATACCATTTTCAGGTCAAAACTCCAGTAACAAGCATGAAGTCTCATGGCTCACTGTATCAGCTGGTTGTCTGTAGCAGTTGAGGAGACTGATTTTACCTTACGTGTTGACTGACTAGCAAAAGTGCAACTTGGGAAAACTTGACTGTCTGTTGCACTGCAGGATAAAGGAAATGACTCATCAGGGTGACAATTGTATATCCCATTGTGAAGGTTTTCTTTATTGATATAAATATAGATAACCTAGGAAAAATGAAAGCTACAGATATATATACACACACGCAAGTAAACTCCTTCCTTGAATTACTAATGCATAGATGTAACACTAATCTTGTAGGATTGTCTCTTCTTCAGCAGACTGTTGGTAGACTGATTCTCCTATAAGATCTTTCTTTTCATAGCAAATTTTATAAAGCAGGAAGACAGTTCCAAGATTTCTTCTCTTATGTTGTTCAGGAAAACATCCACTGATGTCAAATAGTCAGTAAAGAAGATAAGCTTTAATTTTTACCTTCTAGGATGGTTACCTTCTAGGATTTTAATGCTCACTGGAGCATTAAAAAAAATATAAATAAATTTAAAAAAAAATCAAATCAATCTTTCTCTGTTCATCGTATTAAATGGAACGGACACTAAGTCTCATGCTTTGATAAATGCTTTGGAAGCAAAGTTAAGCAGAGCCACATGTAGAATCCACGAAGTGTGGGCTTCTGGGAGGCTTAACTAAACATGCACTGCTAAGCATTGTTTTGCCATTTATAAAAGCTAGTTCAAAGTTCAATTATGCCTCTCTACAAGATCTATTCTCTACTCTTTGGGCACTAAGTAACACAAGAAGGAATTTATCTCAAAGGGAGAACAATTTCTTGGCACTGGTACCGCTTTCCTTTTTGTTAGATAAATGGTCAGCTGTGCTGTTTTCTAACCTAATGTCATCCTCCACTAAGTGCAGCACTGTCAATCTTGGTACTTTAGGAAGTCCCTGAGTCTATTGACTTCAGCGGGTGATTGGTCTGCACGTTTCTCTTCTGCTCTCTAATGCCTCTGAGGCCTCTGAAGTGACTCACACTGGTGCCTCCTGGCTCCAGAAGGTATGCTGAGCAAGTACTCAACATAAAATGTGGATTGTGGAGGAATGTCTCCTTTATAGACAGAGGCTGGTATGAGTCAGGGGGGACTAAAAAAGAGTGAATTGCTCTTGCAACTCTGTCCATAAAACCACTTGCAAATACTAGTTTTATGTGGTTTTCCTAGTGGTCTTAGCTGGCCAGTGTATGCTGGTAGAGAGGAAAACCTGAGAAGCTCTCACCCTATTCACATCCTCTTCAAAACTTGCTTGGATGCTGTCCTACTGCTACAGGGCATCTCTAAACATCTGTGCTGCCCAGCAAGCACGCAGAGTGTGAGGAGGGCTTGCATATAGGTTACAGGATCACTGGCTCTCTTTAAGCAAGACTGTGGCTTACTCTGTGCACTTGACTTGTGAACAGTCAACCTTCTTCTCTTCTTTATGCCAACACAATGGTACTGTGTTTGTCAAAACCACCACAAACTCAGGGTTTTGCCTCCTGGCATCTCTCATGTTTCATTCCTGTTAAATTCTGTTTATGCTTTACTGGACTGCAGACGCCTAAATGTCATAACTCTCAAAAGAGGAAAACACAAAACAAAACTGGGCACTTAGGTCAACTTTAATGTAAATGTTAAGGCAGCCTAGGTTAATAGCTTCAGACACAGTCTGGAATAGTTGTAGTTTTCACCAGGTGAAATAATAGTAGTTTTCACTTTCTAGTTCTGCTATATTAGATGCATACCTGTGTCAGTTTTTGTTTTATCTAGGCCTTCGGTTCTTTCTTTTGGACTTGCTGGTTTTGTATCTATTAAATGTCTAGAACTATTGCTTCTATATAAATAATAAACTAATAATATGAACTATGTTTTTCATTGCATTTCATTGTAGGGTTTCATATTTTGTTTGTTGCTTCACAATGAATAGCTACTAAATCATGACAACCTATTTTACAACTGTAGAAATGAAGGATCATGCTAATAGCAAACTACATGTGTGTCAGCTGTTTAAAGGAATGCCTTTTTTATAGTTTTTCCTTTTTCCTAATATTCCAGTCAATTGGATACCCAGTTTCTGAAATTTGATACTTCTCATCTGCTATGAAATCAAATTAAGGATAAGCAGTATTTCAAACAGCTGCTGAAAGATAGAGACATAAGCCCAAAACAGGGGCCGGATGAACTAGATGATCCTGGAGGTCTTTTCCAACCTTAATGATTCTATGAGTCTATGGAAATCAGAGCTTACAGTTCAGAGGGAAATGCTGATAACAAACATTTCTGTAACATCTGCATGACTTTTTCTGTATCTCTGCTATCAATGTGAATTTTGCCCTACATTGACTCTGTGCAGTGTGAAGAGTTCTTTCAAATATGCAAGCAGCCCATAAATACTGTGTGCCCCTAGGAAATAGGCTTCCAACATCTGTGGAAAACTTACTGCCTGTGTCACACTGTCTGCAGATCTGCGTGTGAGTGGTGGAAATGCTGCTTGCCAGCTCGGTGTTTTAATCAATGGCATGAGATTCATAAAATCCAGGCATCTTTTTTTGGTACATGGCAAAGTCACTGGTTTCCTCTTCCTTTTGACCTGAGAAAACCCAGCCATTTTTCCTTCCCCTAATTAAGGATGCCAGCAGTAATGGAAACACTATCCTAGCAGTGTTATTCCTTGCTCCAGTTCCTACAGCTGTTGTATCATTGTTGTTTGATATTGGTACACATGTGGGCGACTTCACAGAAACGTTTAGGATAAAGCTTTTTGCCTAATGATAATATTGGCAAACATTACCAGTATTTCCAGCTTGGCTCCTAAACTAAATAATGTTATTTTTCACCATTGAATTTGTCCTTCATGGGGTGGGAAGAAAGTATGTGACATTTTTCAAAGAATACTTAGTTTTCCTGGTATCCAGGTAGTCAATGTAGGCTTTAGAAACTTCAGCCCTATTGCCTGTTTGTGCTAGTGCTAGGCACTGAAGATGAGTGGGGGATTGGTTTTGTTGCTGTTATTTTTAAGAGGTTCAATATTTTATTTTGGAGCATTTTTTACAGGGTTTTCCTTTACAAATTTATAAATATGCCAGTATCTTGCTGAAGCGTGTAAAGAGATGATGTGTAAGAAATGGGCAAATAAAACATTCACATCAGCAGTGTGAATGCATATTTCAGAGCTCAGATTTGTGCTGTTCAGGTCTTCACTCTGCTGTGGTGAGTGTTATGGCATACAGCGTGGTCTTGTCTTACATGACAGATTCTCCTTGGCCTGGGACTTCCAGTCGAGGCCAGCCCCAAGCCTGCTCACCAGCCCCTCAGCAGTACCCTGACTTGAAATGTAATGCTCACAGTTAACTTTTGGTCTGTCAGGATTTATTCTAGTGTTCCTAATTCACATCAGTGTTGTTCCTTTTCTACTTGTGGATAACATCAGCTTTTGATGCTGTACTCAAAATGGAGATCAGGCTTCAGATCTTAAAATATTCTGGGAAGTCAGTCAAGTTCAGGTTGCTGAATTCCAATCACAAGGCACACGTGAAATGGGGGGAATTGGAATTGCAGCCACTGCAGTGCATAACCTACACCTGCCTGCCTCCGAGTGGACAAATCCTGCTTTTTTTAATTAAGAAGTGCTAATGTCATTGTTCAATAACGCAGCTGAACCCATTCTCAGCTAGAAGGAAATTGCTTTAAAGAAAAAAATTTCCTCCAGTTTTGCAGTTTTGATCCTTTTCATGTGGTGATTATAGTGAATATCTTGTTTAACAGGCTTTTTGCTTCTCTGTGTTCACAAATATTTAGTTCGTTTAGTGTCAATAAATGTCACGGCTTTTGCTCTTGAGCAGTTTGAAGTGGGCTGGATTTTATTGTTCTTATGCGTAGCTAATAAAAAAAGTAATTGCTGTAACTGCAAGTCCCATTAAAAGCAAGGGGAATTGTCTGTGAATATGCAAGGAGAGAGCTTTGCTTTATGCTCTTATTCTGTTACTTAATTGAATAAAGTTCCAGATTTGTGACTTTAATTCATGGTAATTAAAAGAGAAGTCGTGTCAAGTTAGAAAATACTACTAAATATTGAATGTGGGGAATAGAAATTACTCAATGGCATAGACTCCTGCACGTGGTAATACAGTTCAGTAGTTTGGAATTTCGTACTTTTTTTTTTCTTAAATGATTTCAAATACAATAATAAAACATATATATATATTTCTGAACTTCTAATAAGAGGAATTTTTTCTAATGTTTATAATTCCACCCTCAATTATATAGAACATTCTAAATGGCTATTACAAGAGAAGGAAGAAAAATACATTGCACAAGTAATAAACTTGGGATGTGACCATATGAAGCATGCAGTGGGAAAAGTAAGACAAAAGTACAGTCTTGTGATGCAAAAATCAGTAAAAGAAAATAGGCAAATTTCTTTAGAATATGTCATGAAAAATTGAATAACATCTAAACTTCTGAATCAGTTACCATGAGCTGACCTGTTTCTGTTTTCCTACAGAGAGATTAGGGCTTTTATATATATATATATATATATCAGTTGTCACTTTGATACTTTTTCAACAATAATTTCCTCTGTCCCTGTAATGTCTTGATAATTACCAAAAAAAAAAAAGCCCCACACAAACATCATTACAAGCAGCATATCCTCAGTGCTTTAAACAGCAATAGGATACAGAAAATATTGATGTTGAGAGACAGAAGCAGCAAACATCCTTAGAATAAACGTATAATAATAAACATGTATAATAATAAACGTATTGCAGGGGGAGGAATTGGAGTAGTTGTGGTAAATCAGGTCAGTTGACACAAGAAATTTAGCGAACGGAAGTAACAAGGTTCTTTCATGTAAATGTTTGGGTAGTTGTGAAATATACTGTGTTTCTATCTAGCACAAATAACTACTTCAGACAGATAATTATCTGAGGAAAATTAGGATTGTTGATGCTTTCCAGAAAGATATTATAATAGTTAAACTACCCATTGAATAACCTATTCAGTGCTTCTTTTATTTTGCTTTTCTGTAGATAAAACATGGATGCACACTCCTGAAGCCTTATCAAAGCATTATATTCCCTATAATGCAAAGGTAAGAAAATATGAAGTTATTTTCTCCTCTTACCTTTAGAACGCAGTGCATTTTATCTTGCTTTTCATTTGAAAACTACAGGGAAATGAAGTAGCCAAATGAAATAGCGAGGAAAAACTTAGTAAGTAAATGTCTGTTTTGCAGATGAAGATTTTCTATTTCTTAAATAAGGGCCAGATGATTCTCCTTCTGTCTGAATTACTTGATTTTGTGGAAAGCAAACAGGTGTTTCTCTTCTGCTCAACTTTCTATTTACTTTTAATAGATGCCAAATGGATGGAAATTTGGACTGCAAAGGAATTTAACATCAGGTTGCATGTGTACAGTGCTATAAAAATTTAAATGAATAACACTCCTTTTGAACAGTAGTAAAGACAAAGAGTAATGATCCTATTTGCTGGATACATTGAAATGTCAAATACTGAGAAAATATGGTAGAGTAGTAACTGGATTTTTGAATAGTAGAATCAGAAGTCTTACTCCGGTGTTCTCTTACCTCAGTTAGAATGAAGTGTTTTAATTAGCCTAACGACATCTGTTCACAGGAAAAGAATCTTTCCAAAATAACAACTTATTACTTGCCATTGTACCGGGGGGATATTTCAATGAGATTCCACCATGGGATGTTCTGGATAATGTTCCCTGTGTTTTATCCCATAATTGTTTGGCTTTGTTTTGCTTTTTAAACATAAATTTGGAAATTATTTCACAGACCAAGACTCAGTTTCCTATGCTGGCACTTCCTGCAGTTGGATTTTCAATTATTTTTTTTTTTTTGCTTGATGTTACCATACAGTGAGCAAGTGTTTGTACTGGAAATTTGAATCATCTTCTACTAGTTGCCAGGTGAACATGTTTTTATTCTGTGTGCTCTCAAACTGAATTTTCTACCAAAGGATGCATTACCATTTAAATGCATAGCCTTACCAGTCACCTTGGCTTTTATGTTACAGTTTTTGAGAGGGAGGAATACTTGCTGGGGTTGTTGTAACATCTGCTTTAAGAGCAGGTTGAAGCTATGACTTCTATTAATACGTTGAACAAGACCTGTTCATTTGTGATCTTTATTTAAAGAGAAAAAAGAAACCTCCTTCATCTTTCCTGTCTCATTGTCATCCTTAAAAGCATATCTCATAAATGGTGTCAGTACAGGTATCCAGAAACATTTTTTAAAATAAAGATGACAGTGATGGGGTGGTGCTAACTGCAGAAACAACACTGTCAATAACTGCTGGGACAGAAGAGAAGAGGTGGGAAATTCCTGTCCAAAAGAAGTCTGCTTTATTTAGGTTAATATATGCTCAGGTTCTTCTGCTCCTGTTCATTGTGAATTCAGGCCTCATAGTGTATGTATGTTTTGTTTTTTTTTGTTTGTTTGTTTGTTTGTTTTTCATTATTTTTCAGTCTAAAAGGAGACCTTGTATATATTAGCATATCATTTGAGTTTTGTGACATCTTGATTTTTAACTAATATACCCAGCTGATTTCAAATCTTGTAACTGGGTTGTGAACTAATGACTAAAAACTCAGGAAGCATCTGTGAAACAAGTGTTGAAGAAACCTCGTGGATTACTATTTTTTTTTCAAATCTTCATAGCTATCATTCCACTTCTCATTCTATAACATCCTATCCATAAAGCTTTTGTATTTGTTGGGAGGAAATGACAACACTTTTCCATTTGATTTTTTTCAGAAGGTAATTATGTGAGTGAAGAATAAGAGAGAATAAAAAAGATGACATGTTCAGAAAATTAAATCTAGTTGATGGAAAGTGTTCTTTTCAGAGGTGTTCTTTTTCCATGGCAAGTGAGCTTTGCTCTGCTACATAGTTTCTTGAATGTAAATTACTCTGGTTGAAAAATCATGTTTTTTTTTTTTTGCTGTCTTAAATTAAAAAAAAAAAAAAAAAAAGCATTTCTATGACACTAGTCTTCTGAGATGATCAGAAAAAGAATTTTACAAAAAAAAAAAAAAAATGGAAAAAATGTTGTTTTTTTCTTTACTCTTTTTCCTTAGACATCTCTTCAGAATTAGCAAAACCACATTGACAAAATGCAGCTTATGTGTTGACTGTTGTCTTATAAAGAACATTCCTAGTCAAGGTAATAGGATGTTGAAAACCATCTGCAATATACAGAATTGCCCTCTTTTGCACAAACTGGAGAGAACTCTTTAATAAAAAAATCAGTAATGTCTGATATCTCTTAGGACGTGCATCCTCTGGATGGTTTATGGCAATAATCCTCTTTGCAACAAAACACAGACAAGGTTGTTTCTTCTACAAGTACAATCTAGGAGTCCCTAAGAAGTATCCTTAAATAAAAAAGTGAATGTTCTGTTTTTCAGCATGGTTTGTGTATGGCAGAAGCTGGGGGAGGGAGGTGGAGTTTAGGGTGTGGAGGGTAAAGGGGGTTTATTTCAGTATGGTCTGGAGGTGAAATCTGGGCCTACTAAGGTGAGAGATTTCTGGAATATGTCACTCCAGCTGAAAGCATATTAATCACATAACATTCCCTCCCCCCCCAAAAAAAATAAATAAATAAAATCATAATCTGGGTAGTGATAGTCGCATTATAACATGATATACAGGGGATGCAAGACTCATTTAGATATAATAGCATGGAAATTTTCACCTAACAAAAGCTATTTATGTTACCAGCATATAAAATTTGAAGGCAAACTAAAATTTCTCATTTAATTCATCTTTCCTCTGTAATACTCCATAACTAAGAACAGATGTTTGTATTATTTTCCATACTGTAGGGAAAAAAGGCTCTCTTTTGCCCTCAAGTTAATTTTCTTGATTTTAGGCCAGTGTTTTCTCTGCAACAAAAGTGTGATCAAAGTGTGACTTTATGGAATCTGACTGCAACCTTAAAAATGGACTGACTGTTGTCATCATGTAATTGATACTGCCCTGGGGGATGTGTTTCTGCTAAGCTGCTGCCCAAAACAACAATAAGTTTACTATGTCTCTCAGTGTTAAATTATATTTATATTCTTCCATTGTTCCCCTTATGGTCACTTGGCTGTTTTTTGGTTTATATCATATTTCTACATGCACATCTTTCCGTTTTGCAGATTAGAGGTTCTGCTTTGCAAGTCTGGTGTTTATGTTGGCTACCAGCATCCTATGGAGCCAGTAGTGTCAACCTTGCATGAGGTCTGAAGAGCTGCCATTTTGCATAACACGTGGCACATTAAACCCTTTAGAGTTTATTTTACCAAGAGATATGATGGTTTCCTAATTCCTAAACAGCTATTGTCTTACTGCTTGCTTCATGTTTGCTTTGTTTTAAAACTTAATATGTTATTATGGATATACGTAGGATTCTTGATGAAGTTTAGAAGAGATTTTGAAGATAAAAGACCAAAATTTCTCCAAAAAAAATGGTAACCTCACTTTGTATTATTGCAGCTTTTTTTATCACAGTTAATTGTGAATTGTTGTGCAGTTTCATGAATGATCTTTCAATTATTAAATATGTACCTTGGACTTATATTGCAACTGTAGTTATGAGAAAGTGCATTAATAGTAAATAGCCTGCTTTGCAGTACCTAATAGTATTACACAGTTACTGTGGTACAACAAATAAAATTTAGTACCTAATTTTCTATTTCTTCAGCTTTCTTATCATTCGGGACTAGCAGATAATGCTTTTCTGGAGCAAGAATTTTAGGTGACAAGTGTGCTACTTAAGTGATGTAACTACAGTAGCAAGCCTCTTGGTGCAATTGTATCATTTGAATATCTGTATCATTAGCATGATGTATTATCAAACAGTAAACATATTACAGAATAATTGTGTGTCAGTGAAAAACAATTAATGAAACTAATGAAAGAATATGAAAGAGAAAATTGTATATAGATTTTCCAGGTAAACAAAGGCACAAGACAGACTATTAAAAGTATACTTAAATTTATACAGTGAAGTTAGGTATTGCAAGATACTCCAAACAGAGCAGGAAAATGTTGCAAATGAAAAACTAATGAAATAGAAGAGGGCATTAGTGGAAATAACTCATTTTCCTATGTTGCATTTATTATAATTAGAATTAATAACTGAATTTCAATTAATTTTCATTAGTCTCAAAATGTCTTGGATGTAAACATAACAAATGTGTTTAACTACAAGAAAAATGAGTATCAGGAAAATATCCAAATGAAATATGAAGGGAGTAAATGCAAATCTGAACTTAGTTATTTCTGATACATTGCGGTCATTAAACTTGGGGCTCATTGTGCCAGGGATGGAATAAACATGTAAACAAAACATAGAGACTACAAGGGGTACTGCCAGAAGACTTCTGTACTTTTGAGAAAGGGTCCTACCTATTCCATTTTGCTTACAAGTTAACATACTTGGAGGAAAAGGGTAGGAGGCTGGTATCATATGCACAAATATACTATGAAATAGATAACTGATGCAAGAGGGTCATACATAAACTTCCAACAACAACAAACATCATCTCCTCTAAGTAACTAAATGAGAGCTGCATTATAATTGTTCAGTATGGAGCAGTTCAAGTTGCTGTCTTTTGTCTATGTGAAAAATGGTGAATATTTGGTTTCCTTAAAACCTGCACAGTTAAGATCCTCAGAAAGTTCTGTTAAGTTCTTCACAAAGTTCTTTTTGAAATTTTTAATTTTGAAATCAATTTTAATTAAATTTTAATTTTAATTAAATTAATTTTGAAATACTTAATTTTGAAATTAAGTATGCTTTGTCTGAGCTTACACAGCCAGTTTCCAAAGGGACAAGAACTAAGTTTGCATCTCCTGAGCCTTGTCTGAGACTTGCTTATAATTGGAGTGCCAATATATTTTATAACTGAACTCTGGCTGAGAAGTTTAGAAAAATAGCAGAATTGCAGCTATGCAGTTTTGACATGGTAAGTCCTCTTCCCTGGTGTCTAAATCCCTCTTAGTTACAAGTAAAATATGCAGCTACACAACCTCATGGTTTACAGGTCATTCTTATTCCTCAGAATGTGTCTTGCTTCAAGGAAGGAATCAAGTTTGAGCAATTTCATTTTTTCTTAAGGCCCATTTCTGTGTGTAGCTTTAACAGAGAGTTTTAGGTTTGACTGAAGCTCCCAGTGCCATACATAAATGCAAACTGTGTGTCATTTTGAGGCGTACAGATGAGAGCAAATGCTTAGATCCAAGTAATTAAAATTTGACAAGGTAGTAAACACTTGAAAAGTGGAAGTGAGGGTATGTGAAGTGTTCGGATGCTCCAAGTGCACATACTGCTAATTCTGCAGTGTAACAATTGAGTATAAAGATGAATACATATTTGTACTGAAAACAGGGACATGATTGATCAATGTGGTTTGCCTAATACCTGTATTTTAATTTACAAATGCTACAGCTAATTTTAAGCATACATGAACTTAAGTCCATGTAGTTTGGGCTGATAACCTTTTTGGTTTTGTCCCTTGAGCTCTGTAGGGTAAATGGAAAGACTACGAATCTGCTTCACTTACCCAATATCCATACCTGGCATGGCATCCCCATCTGATTGCCTAAGGCTAAGAAAAACTAGAAAGTGGTTGAGATATTAGACAAAACTGTTTAACATGAAGTGTAATTTCTTTTCCTGTCTCAGGTAGAACAATTAATAAAGCACGTAGTCTGATGTTTTTGATAGTGGAAAAAAAAATAATCAGTGATTCTAATTGTGAGTGAGATAAAAATAATGGTTGTGGTTTTGAATACGTTATAAACTGCAACTAAAAGACAAAACAGTAGCTTCTGATTTATTCTCCCGAGCTCTCATCCTCTCTCAGGTTCTGCTTATGACCCCTTGGTCTCTTCCTTTTCACTTGAGGCTCCATTTCACTTGAAATGTCTAAGAACTATATGACGTTTTTCAATTACAATTATGAAGCATATTTGCAATGCAAATAAGAAACAGAAGCTCTAATTTCATGGTGAGAATTAAAAATAGATCACACCAATTAATGGTTGCATATGCAACACAGGGTCTGGGAGGTGTTTTAAGTACCTTTCTCATTAATGTATTAAATAGTATATTCAAACTTCTCTATAATAAAGCAATTTGAATTGAAGCTAGCCAGTTATATGCAAGAGCTTTGGAGTTGTATTCTGGACAGCTAGGAGCAGGTTCCTTTCTGTAGTATGCAAGCTGTTTCTCTGCCATAAATTGCCTTATATGCATTCTGCTTGGAACCCTACCTGCTTAATTACAGTCTTTTCCTCTTTCTCTGACTTTATGAGCAGTCTAAATTTAATTTTCTCATAGGGGAAAAATATTTTTGTAGCAACCAACAGCTTTAGACACATTTTTGTAAGAGGTGCTAGGATCACTTCTTTGGCACTGTAGATATATCTAACAACTATAACCTGGACTGAAAATGTAAAGCTGCAGAAGACTTAGTTCATTTTTGGATATTGATGCACGATTTTAGAAAGATCGAATGCCTTTTTCCTCGGACGTTACGGAGCTGTCCTTTTGGCTACAGTTATATTTGTATTAGGATTTGCTTTGGCATTGAAATGTAAGATGTAAGAATCTGCAATAAGTTAGGTTGGAAGGGGTCTCTGGAGATCATCCAGCTGATTCCTACCTGAAGAAAGGCTAACTTCAAAATCGGGTGAGACACAACAGAGCCTTATACAATCAAGCTTTAAATTCCTGCAAGGACAGAGACGTGCAGACTCTGGGCAGCCTGTTCCAGTACTCAATCACTGTAATTGTGAATTTTTTTCCCCCTCATTTCTAGTTGTAGTTTCTTTTGCTGCAACTTGTAATTCTTAGTCTTACACACATCTGCACACACACCAGCCTTGTAATCTTCAATTTGAACAAGTGCTGCCCCCTTTGCTTCTCACAATGAACTGTTACCCATTTTCCTAACCACCTTGTTAGGCCTGAATGCAATTTGTAGTTTATTTTTCTTTAAGAAGGGATTATTGTTGCTCTGTTTCATGTTGAGATGCAGAGCTTCTGGACTGTGAAACTCCTGGAATTTATATAACTTCTAGATTACAAGGGACCCAGTTTATATGTGAGAAACTTTTTTTTTTTTTTTTTACCTCAAGGCTTTTCTTAGCCTTTTACTGTAAGGGCTTGGTCTCCTGGGTATGTTCACTGTCTTGGCTAAGTCTGAAAATCTGCAGCAGGAGACGACATAGGATTGATTTATCTGGCATGGTCTGCAGTTAGGAAGACTTGTTGACGGCATGATTAAAATAGTACATTGATCGATACCATGGCACCTGAGACCTATCTGTGCCAGGTACATTCTTTGGATTAGTTTTGTTGTGGAAATAATAATTGTAATTCTATTCTTGCTGTAGAAGAGTTGTTTTCTGGAATGTGGAACAGACATAAATTAAGGTGTTAATCCAACAAGCTCTGATAGTAGGAGAAAATATTAGTATGTGTGACATACAGAAAAGGAAGCAGAAGTTTTGTAGTAGTAATAACAACCCTCTTTCAATTGCAGTTCTTTGTAATATGGCATTTAGTATTGAATACGACATCTAAAGTATATTTCTAACGACAGTGTATTAAACAAAAGTATAGAAGTAAGCTTTGAACATAAATGCAACACTGCCCTTTCCTAGTAGCTCCCTCAAAGATGCCGAGCAACGAGACTGTTGAGACAAAGACTTAAAATCATTAGAAGCTTTGTAACAACTCTTCTAAGTGTCATTTTCCTATTCTTTAGAAAAATAATAAATTAATATTTGATTATAGATCTTTACTGACTGTGAAAGATGCTCAGAATCCTCAGTTCCTTGAGCTTGGCAGCACAGAAAAGAGCAGGATCCACAAGAAAAAAAGGCAGTGAGTGATACAAACATCTGTTCAAGACAACTAAACAAAACTCAGAGGTTTGTCCAGAGAAAAGGAATGAAGTAAATAGCAGTATGCAAGGAAAAAGGACAGAAATTCCAAAAACCTTAGGGTCAGCAAAGATATGCACAACTCTCCCTTTATCCCTTTCTGTTCCTTCTTTATTGCTGATATTTATTCTCTTGCCTCTTCTTAAGGCTGCTGGAAACTACCAATTAGCCTCATTAGCATGCCCTCCAGGGATTCTTTCCGCACAGTTATATTTCCATGTGAGCTGTCGGCTGTGAGAATGTGAGGTTTCCTTAAGCAGACTTTTTAGCTTCTGGACTGTCAAGTGAGCTGCATGTCTGACACTTGAACTAATAGGCTACAGAGTTCAAACATCTGGATTATTGTACGTCTGGGTTAGGTGGCCCCCAGCTGTTTATGGATTGTTCTTGCTTTAAATTAGAATCAGGCCTGCAGATGAATTACTCCTTCTCTTCTCATCTCATCTCATCTCATCTCATCTCCCATTTTTGACAAAGCTGGATATTTCGGTTCTCTCAGCCTTTGCTGTATTTATGGAGACACTCCCTTCTTCTCACATCCACTATGCACTAAAAATAATTAGGCAACTCTCCTAAAACAAACTGGAAAATATAAAAATAGAACTGAATCGGAGAAAACATGAAAATGGCACAACTTTTTGAACAGGAACATCTGTAAGGGCATAGCTTTACCAGTTAAAACAAGACTACATGAATCTGTCCAACAGCCAGGTGGAACAGCAACTAAAATAAATTCATCATTCTAAAAACAAAAGAACTTCATATATGCTCATCTTCTTTATGAGGATTCATCATCAAGAGACCATTGGACAAGTTACTAGCTGCAGCCTGTGACTTTTAAAACTCTGTAAAAATAATAATGTATGTTGTGGCTGTTGTGGATCCTGGACTGTAACGAGTATTTCTCTCAGAAATGCCTTCTTCAGATCACTTGGATTTAGGTATTGTAAGGTCTGCCTTGCCCTGTCTTAAAAAGCATGTTGAACTTTGAACCTGAGAACTCAAGCTGTGCCATACCAGAGAACTAGTCATTACTGGTTTGGGACATGGCCAAGAATCATATTTGCATGAACTAATTTGTAAAGCTTTGTTCAAATATTTTGCATTTTTACTAGAAATTATTGGCCACTTAAAGGGAGAGAGTGTTGGGTTACATTGGTCTGCACTTGAAAAAAAAAATAAGAAATGAATGCATACTTTTTCATAGGTATCATTTTCTTCTTTCTGAATTCTTAAGGGAAACCAAATCTAGAAAGTTCCTGGAGGTTTTACAAGTAAGCAATCTTTCAATTTGTTGCTGTAGTTTGTCTAAGAGGAAAAATGGGGAAACAAGGATATGCATCAAATCTTGATGATAAATGTGGAGCTAAAAGGTGCATTGGAATGAGCAGATCATTTGAAGCACTGACTGAAAATGTCCCTGAGGCATATCTCTTATTGTTGCTGTAGCACTTTTGTGCTTTTCAAATAGGAGATCTTATAGAGAGAGTCAGAGAGAGAAGTTACTCAGCAAATCACATGAATTAGAGTATTCAGTTAATAAGATTGGGTAGGAGGAAAGTTGTCTACTCTAGAATATAGGCTTGTTGCTGGAAATCCATTGAAATCAGGAATGTTTGGGTCATCATAAGTCAACATTCAGAGGCTATATTCAACTTGCACTACATGAGGCTTTGAGGAACTGCAACTGTTAGAGGCAAACCGTTCTCAAAATGGAAAAGTATTCAGCAAAGCTGCGTGTGCATACTTAATGTTCCAACCAGTTTTAAAAGGTTTAAAAGTAGATACAGCTCTGGGGATTTTTTTTTACATTTATTTATTATTATTTTTAACTTAATGGACGTGTAAATGACATTGTATAAGCTGTCTTGATTTCATATATTGTTATATGAATTCTCCTTACTTCTTTTGTGCCATATTTCAGGGGCTTGGGATCTTCCCCTGGAATTGAGGAAGGTGGGAAAATTGAGCCTCAATTGCATGCTTTTTGTCTTTAGAATTTGAGAGCGCTCTGTTCATTTTATACTAGTTTTAGCTTTTTACTTGTATTTTTAGTAGCTATTAGAATGTTGTGTACAAGGAAGAATGTGGCTCAATGTTTTATATTGATTTTTATTAGTAACACTCAGAGGTACTAACTGAAATTATGCTGTGCATTGCCAAGGGTTTATCATCATTTATCACAGTTCACTTAGATCATCAATTCCTTGAAGCTAAGGGCTATCTTTGTGTTGTTTGTGCAGCCTCTAGAATAATGAGATGGAGCCTCTAGGTGCTACTGTGATGCAAATAGTCATAGATCAAAGTTCAGAAGAAGTAAGTGACAGAACACCTTGGAATTACCTCTAATGAGCTTACTCTTCAGAAAGAGTAATTAAGCTATAATGGAGACAAGAAATGGGTGAATTATTACCCTAAAGATATGGAACTGAGGTAATACTGGCTGTTTTCTGCAAATTTGTCCCCAGTGACTGTTCTTTAATCAGATCTCAAATTCTGAATTCTACTTCAGTGCCTTGAGCTCAAGACTAAATGTATTCTCAATATCTAGTCTCTTAGTAAAAAGGATTATGTGGCTACTTTAAACACTAAATCCTTATGCAATTATTTTTAAAATACACTGTTATTTTGCACTCAGATGAGAATGCGAGCATCGCTACAGTGATCTAGATGAGATTAATTTTGAAAAGCATAATATTTTATATGAAATAAATGACAGATAACATTACAGAGTTAGATTAATTGCTGTTGTAAAATAACATACAAAGTAATTTCCAGCTCTTTTGAATAGTTCATTTGAGATGTCCATCTCATCTACTTATCAATCTTCAAGTTAGCAGATGTGTTAAGGTCTAGGTGACGGTGGTTTCACTTCATACTTCATGCTGACAGGTTGAATTTTTGCAGTTGTTAAAATAATCTTTTTAATTAAAAATCTGATTCCCTATAATCTATATTGTTTAGAGGAAAATATTTTCTATATTTAGGTAGTGCTCTGCAAATTTGTTTCAAATATCTCTGTAATGGTAGAGTAAAAAGGCAGTGCTGTCTGTTACCAGCATCTTGGATTAAATAGCTCTCTTCATAGCTAGGTTTGGAAAAACTGCTAGTTACTGATGTTCTTGAAGATACTGAAGGCCATATGTCCAATAATAATGATTCCTGTATGTAGATTTTATAGCTGGCTTTAATGTGAGATCATATGTATTAAAGAAAGACTGTCCTTTACATGAAATAATATAAAGCAATAATCAGCTGTGAGAAGACTGTGTTCTGGTTACATGAAGGAAGAAAAAAATAAAATAAATCCAATATAACAGTGTAACTAAACCAATACAAGAAAATCTGTGCTGGATTCCCTGTCCCTTTTCCCACAAGATACCCACTTAATTTTAAGGTATTAAGCTTCAAGTTTAATGCAGTTTGGGGGCTGGGGGGTGTCACAATTTTTGCTCTGCTTTGTCACCTATGTTTTTTTTTCGCTGCTCATGGAGCTTCTCCCTCTTCAACTCCCACAGATACTCAGCTCATCTGATTTTTACTTGGCTACCCCAGTCAATTATTCTCTCAAACTTCTGAGGGTGTTCTGTGAATCTGGTGACTCGAGAAGACACTACAGATGTCATTTGCATAAAATTAACAATACTCTTAGGGTAGTAGATGTAGCTTAGGAAGTGTTTTTTAGGAGCAAAGAAAAAAAAAAGACATTTTTCTATCAGAAAACACATTTTCTTGGCCACTTATGTCAAAATACTGCTATTAATTTATGTGCATTTATTTAAGCACATCTATGTAGATTATTAATGTGATTAGGAATTACATTTTACTGACTCAGCTTTTTCACCACTGAAATTGCTTTACTAAGAAAATGTTGGCTGTTTATTTTTTTTCAAATGGTGATTCTCAGTATAGGAACTACAGTATAGAAAACAAAAACAAAACAGTGACATAAACAACAACAAACCCACGCAAAGCTAATTCTCAGTTCATGTTTCTGTTAACATACATATCTACAAATATCTGTCCTGTGGTGTCCATTTTCTCCTTGAAGTCACATTTCTGCTTGGGATATATGTATTAAAAAGCATTTGTTAGAGAAATTATAGTTATAACACTAGATATTAAAGAGCAGATAATCTATGGTAATTAGAGTTAAATGTTCAGATTAGGTTTAAAATTTTTGTTGTATGAAGTAATCCTTGAAAATACTGCTAAGTTTCCAGTGTACTAAAGTTAAATGACTAGCTCAATGCATTCGTGATTCTTTCCCCAAAATATCTGTTTTCTGGTGTGCTGCTTGTTCTCTGTTTGACAGCCAAGTGTTTCTATGAATCAAGAATTAAAATAAGAGTCATTTCTTTTCATCTGTGGTACAGTAAGGCTCACAGTGTTACAGGTCCTAACTTAGAAGGGGTGCAGCATCCTTAAACTGTGTGACTTCATATTTCATATGAATGAAATGGAAAAGGACTTTAATAAAGCAAGAGTAATGGTCAATAGTTACTTGTTTCTATTACTAAGGTTGTCTATGTTTGAATGAGAGTTTTGTTCCTAACTGTGACTTCTTCTGTTTTATCCCACAGGGAATTCCTGTTTCTGTGTTTATAGTATCGTATGTTGCCATGGCAAGTGTGTGATACTGCAAGTTCAGCATTATAATGTTAGTGATGGACAAGAGAGGCAAAAATGGGTTTAGATGAAAATGAACTTCATTCACAAAAAGTGGAAATGTGTGTGGCATTATGTCCGCTTTTGTAAGATGTTGTTAATATTTTTCACTACAAAAGAGTAGCTTCAATATTTTCTGTTTTGTCTTTATTAATAGATTATATGTATAAAAAAATCCATCACATTTTCTTCTACATCTTGTAGAGCTGATTTACATTGAACAACAGCTGTGATGATTTTGTGTCCCAGCTTCAGTCTGAGGAATTTATTGCCAGCTGAGCACTTAGAATTGCACAATCTCACCTTGAAATGGCATGTGGAAACTTTTGCTTGTTCTCGTACATCTTGTTTTGAAAGAAAGAATGTGAAGCCTGTGTTCCTCTAAATGTGTGTGTAACAATGAAATCATCTGGGAAGTATTTCTTTGAAGGAACAACAGCTTTCTGAATGATGTCATAGCATGTTTACTCATGTGGCTTGGAGATGCACGCCTAGTTCAACTGGCTCTGTTAATGATATTCTAAGTTAATGAAAATATTCCAAATTTTACTGAGCTTCATCTTATTGGTAAAGTAGATTGGTTTTGCCAGTTTTACAAACTAAGGTTTTGTTATCAAATATTGAAAACTTGTTTTGTTTCTTCATAACGGTGTTTCATCAGCTCAGTTCCATTTTCATTATTTTTAGGGAGGCTTTATTAGCCTGAATATTTTGCAGCAACAGCGAAGTCAGCAAGACAGATGGAGCTCAAATAAATCAGCTTCAAGCTTTAACTTGCTATATTTGGTGGGGGAAAAAAAATGCTAGATTGCTCGCAGAATGCTAACACAGAGCAGACCAGTGCGTGCTACGGTTACAGGAACAGTGGTGTTCTGAAAAACAGGGGGCTGATACTTTGGGCAAAGCAGAGTCAAAAACTAGGACAGCAGTTTTGTGTGTTGTATACAGGGTGTTATACTGATAACTGCCAAGAAACTTGTTGCGGGAACACCACCACTTGGTGTCTTCATTTTACTGTTCCTTTAATGGTAGTGCTGTACTAGATTGTGGTTTTCTTTTTGTTAGTTTGTTCTTCACTGTTTTGTTGTGTTTTGTTGTTGTTTTTTCTTTGTTTTGGGGCGTCCTCTATTAGCTTTATGGGAATACTAAAGAACACGAACTGTAACCTCAGTTGGGGTACACTAGTGGTTTTTTGCAAGTGGTAGCAATTAAAATATTTTTTCACTCTGTGGTGCAGTGCAGTTCCCTTTAGGCTTGTCAGTGTTGCTAGTTAGCATCTGCAGTGATTAAGTGGGGATTAAAGGAAGGTGGTCTCTGCATTCTTAGGTTTCTAGCAGTATGATGGATATCTTTGCAAAGGGATCTGTAAACAGAAATATTTGTACTACTCTAGTACATATGAGTGGAATATAGGAGTTGCTGAAGTTGTGTCTTATAGTTAATTCAGTTAAATCTCTATGTTGGAGTCTCCTTTATGAAAAAAAAAATGCAAACAAGATGTCAACTTCCTTATATTAAGATATTTGAAAATATCTCTGTTGTGGTGAAAAAAAGAAAAAAGTGTATTTCATTAAATTTTGATGGCTTAGTCTAACTTCACTACTTCCATAAAGAAATGACACTTCAGTCAAATCCAATTCTTGTGGTGCAGAACTAAGTCTACTGTCCAGTCATGGGCTTGTAAAGCTGAAAATCTGCCTATTCTCTCATTAGGCTGAACATTTGAAAGCTTAAAATACTGAAAAAGCTGAATCATGGGCTTGTAAATCACGGGCTTGTAAAGCTGAAAATCTGCCTATTCTTTTATTAGGCTGAATGTTTGAAGTTGAAAATACTGAATGTGAATTATTTTGGGGTTGACTCTTCAGTCAAGGTAGAGTTTTCTAGTAATGAAAACAGGTTTATGTAAATATTTCTGCACTGGCAATAATCTAGTCAAGAATACAATTTTCAGAATTGAGGGATCTCAGCAGTATTTTATGTTTTTGGTGATCAAGTATCAGAAGCTTCGTCTTTGGAATATACCTTTCTGAAGGAAATGCCAAGTTTGTCAGTTCTGTTTTCCCTGTCTGGATATGTGGTACGTTCACAGAATAGTTCCTGTGGGTGTTAAGTACCCTTTCCTGCACAACTGCATGAACAGAATTAAAGTCTGCTTGAATAATCACCATCACTGAATGTTTGTTCAGTAATGATAACCCTTACATGAAGAAAGAGATGCTATATTTTAAGTTTCGACAGTGAATTCAGAGTTGCTAGTTCTTCTAGTTCTTGAAGGTCAGAGACTAAATGAAATGTGAACTAATATGACAGTAACAATGGAGGATTGCAGGAGCTGGAGTTATTGAGTGTCTCTGGCCAGGGATGGCTCAGTTATTTTCTAGGCATGTCAGGAGCGACTCACAAACATCATAAATGTGTTAAGCCAGATCACACTGGTCAATGATATGCTCATCTGGTGAGCTTTCTTATTTGTTATCCTAAAACATTCATGAGATAGCAATGGCACTCTACAAGAAGCTCTGCAGAGCTGATGTATAATAATGGTGAAACAAGATACAAATGTGATGCCATTGTTTCCAAGGACTCTAGACGAATATCCATGTAAAGTGCTCATAGTTTCTGTGCTGAAGCAAAGGAGCTGCTATGGCTTGAAGATGATGCCTTTGGATTATCCACAGACATCCCCTGTTGCAATAAAAGGAGTAGACGGATCCTTTTTTGGGGAAAAAAAAAATCAAATCAAATTTGTTTTCACATGTAAAGACTGTAACTCAAGGCACAGAGTATATCCCAACTATTTCCAAACTAAGTTTGGAAGTGTTTTGGTTTTTGTTCGTTTGTTTAACTTCTTCGTCTTATCCAGTCTCTGAGCAAAGGATTCTTACATGTGAAAGGTAATGACAGTGCAGCACACGTGAAGAAGGCCTGTCTCAGTTACAACCAGGAAATTTATGATAAGAAATGATTTTCCTTCAGAGATAAATTTGCTCACTCCACCATCTTCCCCTTCTCTTTTGTCCCTTCCCTTTTGCCTTTCATGGCAAATATTCTCTTTGATTTTTATATTGTTTTGTTAATATATCAGCTATTGGAAACGTGCTTAAAAGAAATGCAGATCTTCGATGCAATCATGTGTGCATGTTTAAAATCTTCCCTTTTATGCTCTTTAAGCTCTCTCCCATACAACAACAGCTTTTTATACATTTTCTAAAAACTGCTTGAGCTTGCACTTCTTTGCTCAAACCTGGAGTATTCATCAGGGCTATTCATATGACCCTGCTGCTGCCCGAGTGCTCCTGCTGGGTACTAATGTAGAGCTTACTTGAACCAGCAGTGAATCCTTAACTGCACCAAACAGGTCTGCAGAGCAGAGGTAAAGAACTGCTTTTTTCCTCTTCCAGTTTGAGGAGGAAGTAAATCTGCCTGAAGCTGTATTTATTCTCACTTTGCCTGTGGTGAAAATCTGGGAGGCTGATAATGGGGTGTGCCAGGGGAGTGCAGCGTGCAGCCCTCCCCAGCCCCTCGGCTCCGTTATAAGCTTCAGATTCAGCCTGACAGCTCTTCGGGCATGATACAGTTTGATATGCACTTCTGAAGCACTCTGTAGAGATTGATGGACTGAAAAAATAGGAAATGTTTTTTTTCTTGTACGGCTGTTATTTTCTACAGTGACAGTCCTGACAAGATAAGCTTTTTACCTTTTTTGCTTTCTTTCTCTGTTTCAGCCTGCTTTTATCTTCCGTGTGTAGGTACCAGCTGTATCTCTTAACATTCATTTACCTTCAGGATGAGATGAGATGTTTTTATGCAGAGAACATCTCTGGTACGGTGTTGCAATCTGACTTGGTTTCAGATATATCCCTGTTGATAGCTTTCCTAGCATATTACCACATTGACTCCTTGGAGAAGCTTTCATCTCTTACAAAGTGTTCTCCTGAAGTTCTGCTTGCAAAAACACTGGTTATATTATTATAGAATTTATACTCCTGTTGTGTTTTCCTTTTCTTGTGGCTGTGGGTTAAAATGCAGTGGCACTTGAGGAATCTAACCTGGTGCAGTTATTTTTTGTCTTTAAATTTGCACCAAGCTTACTTAGATTTAGCTTACGTGGACCAGGCTTTAAGTCTCTTCCCAGAGAGAAGAGATGTAATTTCTCATAAGAACTATCCATGGGTCAGAAGACAGGTGTAGGCAAGACTGGGACTGCCTAATATCCTCGGTTCCTCACACATCCTTACAAGAATATCTCTAGATATTTCTGCTTCCAACATTCAGGTTCCTGGCAAGAACAGTTCCAATAAATGTCTGTATTATGTATGTCCATCGGCTGTTCAAAGGTTGATCTGTAGTTATAAAATTATTATTTATACATTGCATCAGATTTAAAGACTGAGATGATTACTGACACATTAGTTAGTAAAGAGTTTTTAGTTACTACACTACTAGAAAATAGGAGAAAAGTAAGTGCTGGTTGCTTAAAATGAAGCACGGCATGTTTTACATCACTGTATCTCAAAGATTCTGCAGTTATCTAATCATTTCATGTTCATTTCTCTAATGGTGTATTTTTTGTCAACATTTTAGTATTTTATCATTGTTTTTCTTTATATTTATTTGCTATAATTATTTGTGTTAAACATTTTCACCTGTATTTTCTCTCACACTTTTGGTTTAATCCTACTGATGGATGAAATACCTGGTAATATTTAATTTCCATTAAAAGACACTTATTTTTTCTATATATTTCTAGTCACGCAGTCATGTCTTTTTTTTTTTTTTTTTTTTTTTTTTTTTTTTGCAAATAGTACATGAATACTTCCTCAGAAAAATGCCTAAAATGTTTTTCCTCTATCAGAGTCACTATTTACGCCTAATGTTACATTTGAGATGAGCAGGGGTTATTTGGTAAATGTGCTGATGTCTGTGGCACATTTCCCTCCATACTCTCATGTGGTCAGTTTTGATCTCTGATCTCATCTGAGCAGCAGTCATGTTTTGAAGGTGTTGCTAGAGACATGCAGATCCCTAAAGGGGAAAAAGCAAACATTTCTATACCCTGGCAAAGACTCTAACCAGCAAAGAACTAAGGAAGCTGTTACAGGGGGAGAACTTGAATGTAGGGAGTGGGAAGAGAAGGAGCCCCAAATAGGAAGAGATGGGCATTTTTGTAGTCCATATACCTCTGTTTGACAAAGACTCATGTATGCAAGGCTGAACAAAAATTGTTTGTATCTTAGGATATGATTAACAGCTTAGACATTTGCTTGTATGTTTTCTGTGTAGATTCAGAACTGGTCTCCCAGCTCCTTCATCCTAGTTCTTTATTGTGTACTGTCATTCTGCTGCTATTAGAATGTGGATATATTTGCTTTCCTTTAATCAGTAAATAAGCATTCCATCAAAATCTTTTGTAAAGTTAATTTGTCAAATGTTGGCAGCAGGTATCCAGTAGTTTGCATTACTTATTTTCCCTTTCTTTACAATATTAATTCAGTAAGTACTTTTTTGTTGTTGTTTAATGGCATATAAATCTGTATAAGAGAAAATTTCTTCATATTGAAGGTTTTCATGGTCATAAAGGAATGTGTCACGATGAAAGACTGTAGGGCTCTTTTTTGTTTGTTTTTAATTAAAACAGGATGGCAAAAGAAAACAGATGTTTTATTACTAATATATCCTACACTGCTCTCTACTGGAAGAGTGGAAGTCTTATATACATATTCAAAAATGTACCTAAAACTATTTCTTAATCAATATTTTCTTTAATGATGCTTTTGACTCCAGTAAAACTTGTTATTCCTAAAGGTGGATGCATTTTTGTTTTGTTTTAATTCCCTGTAATTTTTGAAGAAAAGCACCTGGATAGACCTTGTGTGTGAAAATGTTGAAATGAGTGCAATTTTGAGAGACAAAATCTAAGCTGTTTGGGAAGAATTACTGGAGAGTGTCTTGTGAATGGCAAGGAAAAAAATAATAATAAAAAAATAAAATAAACAGTGTTAACAACTCACCTGACTTTATTAATAGCTATTATTTTAATAATTTCTCCAGCCAAAATACAGCTTTACAAGCATTTTTAATAATTTCACTGTGGAATTGAACCAAAACATGCCTTCCTTAAGTTAAATACAGAGTAAAATTTTCATTTAACTCTTCCTTCTGCACGGAGTTGATTACCAACAAGGGGTCTGTTTACTAGTTTGCTGTGTAAAACAACCATCCTGGCCATTGCAGGGCAGAATTATTCTTCCAGTTGCTGTCAATGATAAAACTTCTGTTGATTCTAGTAAGATGAAAGAGATCCTGGTAATTCTCCACAGCTGCACTATCTTGCAAATCTTTGTGTGTGGAGCAAGCACATCTGGTCCTGTGCTAATATTGGATTATAAAGAATTTATCTGAGGTGTTTGTCTTGTGTATGGCTGCTCAGAATCTCACTTCCTTAATAGCAAGCATCAATAAGGGAAAAACAAGCCTTAATATAATTTAAATGAAAAAAGTCTGTTAAACTGTTTGACTGGTGAGATCTGTTGATGTCATAGAAGTTACTTCTGTCTATAACCAGCTGCAAGTGAGAGCAGAATAAGTATTGCATTAGAAATTTAGACTTTTGGCAATGTGTTTGGAAGAATGGCAGACTGCAATGAAAAATAAATAGTAATTTGGAAATAAATATGCCCTAGTCTGCTATATGCAGGGACAAAATTAGAAAAGCCAAAGCTGCAGGGACAAAATTAGAAAAGCCAAAGCTCATCTGGAGCTCAATCTGGCTACTGCCATTAAAGATAACAGAAAATGTTTTTATAAATACATCAACACAAAAAGGAGGACTACGGAGAATCTCCATCCTTTACTGGATGCGGGGGGAAACTTAGTTACAAGAGATGAGGAAAAGGTGGAGGTGCTTAATGCCTTCTTCGCCTCAGTCTTTAGCGGCAATACCGGATGTTCTCTGGATACCCAATTCCCTGAACTGATGGAAGGGGATGGGGAGCAGGATGTGGCCCTCACTATACATGAAGAAATGGTTGGTGACCTGGTACGGCACTTGGAAGTGCACAAGTTGATGGGGCCGGACGGGATCCACCCGAGGGTACTGAGAGAACTGGCAGAGGAGCTGGCCAAGCTGCTTACCATCATTTATCAACAGTCCTGGCTATCGGGGGAGATCCCAGTTGACTGGCGGCTAGCAAACGTGACGCCCATCTACAAGAAGGGCCGGAGGACTGACCCGGGAAACTACAGGCCTGTCAGTTTGACCTCAGTGCCAGGGAAGCTCATGGAGCAGATTATCTTGAGAGTCATCACGCAGCACTTGCAGGGCAAGCAGGCGATCAGGCCCAGTCAGCATGGGTTTATGAAGGGCAGGTCCTGCTTGACGAACCTGATCTCCTTCTATGACAAAGTGACGCGCTGGGTGGATGAGGGAAAGGCTGTGCATGTGGTCTACCTTGACTTCAGCAAGGCTTTTGACACCGTTTCCCACAGCATTCTCCTCAGGAAACTGGCTGCTCTTGGCTTGGACTGGCGCACGCTTCGTTGGGTTAGAAACTGGCTGGATGGCCGGGCCCAAAGAGTCGTGGTAAATGGAGTCAAATCCAGTTGGAGGCCGGTCGCTAGTGGCGTTCCCCAGGGCTCGGTGCTGGGGCCGGTCCTCTTTAATATCTTCATCGACGATCTGGACGACGGCATTGAGTGCACCCTCAGTAAGTTTGCAGATGACACCAAGTTAGGTGCGTGTGTCGATCTGCTCGAGGGTAGGAAGACTCTGCAGGAGGATCTGGATAGGCTGCACCGATGGGCTGAGGTCAACGGTATGAAGTTCAACAAGGCCAAGTGCCGGGTCCTCCACCTGGGGCGCAATAACCCCAAGCAGAGCTACAGGCTGGGAGATGAGTGGTTGGAGAGCTGCCAGGCAGAGAAGGACCTGGGAGTGATGGTTGATAGTCGGCTGAATATGAGCCAGCAGTGTGCTCAGGTGGCCATGAAGGCCAACAGCATCCTGGCCTGTATAAGAAACAGTGTGACCAGCAGGGCTAGGGAGGTGATCGTCCCCCTGTACTCGGCTCTGGTGAGGCCGCACCTCGAATACTGTGTTCAGTTTTGGGCCCCTCGCTACAAGAAGGACATGGAGGTGCTTGAGCGAGTCCAGAGAAGAGCAACGAAGCTGGTGAGGGGCCTGGAGAACAAGTCCTACGAGGAGTGGCTGAGGGAGCTGGGATTGTTCAGCCTGGAGAAGAGGAGGCTCGGGGGTGACCTTATCGCTCTCTACAGGTACCTCAAAGGAGGCTGTAGCGAGGTGGGGGTTGGTCTGTTCTCCCACGTGCCTGGTGACAGGACGAGGGGGAATGGGCTTAAGTTGCGCCAGGGGAATTTTAGGTTGGATCTTAGGAAGAACTTCTTTACCGAAAGGGTTGTTAGACATTGGAACGCGCTGCCCAGGGAAGTGGTGGAGTCACCATCCCTGGAGGTCTTTAAAAGACGTTTAGATGTAGAGCTTAGGGAAATGGTTTAGTGGGGACTGTTGGTGTTAGGTCAGAGGTTGGACTCGATGATCTTGAGGTCTCTTCCAACCTAGAAATTCTGTGATTCTGTGATGTTTATACAGAGTATTAGATGTCATGAGCTTTAAACTTCTTAAATAATTCAAATGGAAGTTGGTTTGATTCTGGTAAAACTTCTCATTAGCACTAAACTTAATAATACGTAGATATTTACAGAGATGGGTCTGGTGGCACATCTGACTAACTTATTGAGCCTTTTTGTTTGAATTGGCTTATTACATACAGAGTGCACCAACTTGAAGAAGAAGCCTTTTACTACTTGCAAAGAGCAAACATTTCTAACACAATCATGTAAATATTTTAACCTGTATTATGTATTAATGTTAACGAATGCTTAAGGAATTAATGTATTTATTAAATTGCATTTAGGGTTAATACTGAATGATTTGAAGGAGAAGTGCTACATTATTTTCTCTACTCAGCAATTATATTGAGTGTAGGAGTAGTAATAATTTGACTTTCAGGAATAGTTATGCTTCATGGTGGTGGTGTTCCTTGTCAGACGGCTCTGCAGAGCCAGCTGTGGGACAGAACCCAGCGTGATCAAAGCAATCACTGACTTAACAAGTTCCCATCTTTCTACAAACCTGCTTCATAAAGGACCCTTGTCTTGAAAATGGGAGTCTAATATTTATCAACTTTGATTTGAAGTTTCTCTTCTAGAACCTCTTCCACTATGAATATTTATACTTGCAACACCACGACTGTACTGGATTCCAGATATAACATATTTTTGTACTCTCTGTGTGTTTGTGTGAGATTCAGTGAGAAAAATCTGCTGAAAAGACAGTAAGGAAATAGCCATCTCCCTGATATATGAGGATGGTGGATTAGTTATTTACTATTTTTGAAGTCCCAGAGGTGACAGAGCATCAGTTATGTTTGGGGTTATACAAACACAGTGGCCTTCATGCCATTGAGCTTGTCATCTGAAGTCTCAATTTATGCATTTGCCTAACTACTGTGAGTAATGCCATAGGAACTGGTAGTTAATATGAAAAAAAATGCAGTGGTATGGCAGATGACATAGAAAATGTGCAAAGCAGATGAAACAGCATGCAGTAAAGAGCCTCTAGTTAATATGTTAGCTATACGTTAAACTTATATTGTATAGTCATACTTTATAGTAATTAGAAAGTAAGTAGTCTTGATTTGAAATTTTGTTGATATTTTGCCCCAAAATAAATCAGTCAAATTAACTAAAATGTTCAGAATATTTGCTCTTGTTTTTCTCCTGATTACCATATCTTAAAAAAAAAAAAAAAGGAAAAAGAAAGAGCTTGTGGATGTCAGACAAGAAATGACATGAAATGTAAGCGGTTATGACTAAAAATCAGAATTAAAAAGTAGAACTGCAGTTAACAGACATACAAATATATATCACATGCAAACCATATAACCCATGGCATGTATGTTCTCATCATCTCTGAGCGATATTGGCAGTAATGCTTCAAATCTCCTTTCTTTTTTTAGACTAAATGCATCTTGCTGTATTTCCCTATGCTGAACAATTTGGTAAATGTGAGCTGTAATTCTAAGTTCAAATTGCTGAGCGTATTAAAAATTTCAGTAGCAATGTTTAATGTCAAAAGGGATGTTCATGTGGAAGGTAGGGCATTGCAAATGATTGGGAGAATCTGGGCTAGTGACATTATGTTCCATAAATATTGATAAAATGCTCATGATGCTTCCATATACTTCAAGTCTTGATGGTTTCTTTTATAACATATTTAGCAAATGCAATTTGTATGTATTTTGGGGTGAGGGGGCTTTATCAGTCTTTTCAAACTGTGCTTTCAGTAGTTTCTCTCTGTACTTAGACATCTAGTGCCCCTTCCCCTCCATGATCGGAAATGAGGGAAGGGGCTGCAGGCGAGGCAGCTACCCCAGGACATCTAGAAGGGCAATTGACACAATCTCAGTTGGTATTGTGTATTAATCAGTCTGCTTACACTGATGGAGCCCCTGGAGCTGCAAGTTTCAAAACTGTCCAAAGAGGAGGAAGCTGAAGTACGCTCTTCCACCTCACTGCACACATCAGGGACCTCTGCATGCCGTTCATCTGAGCCTTGTCCACATCTGCAGCTGTTATTTCCTCTGTTTATGCAGGATTCCTCTACTGTATATATAACATAGTAACACCTCAACCCTGCCTTATCACAAAACCTACAGCAATTATACTTTTGCCTCATGTTGTGCCAAGTGTGTGGTGTATAAATATGCACGTCTGTATGTCACATACAGTATCCATAATTCAGGTATAATTCTTTTTTATTCTATATGCATTTTCTGAAACTTTCACTTTTCCAGGGAAGAGCACATCCCTTAACTGAAGTACTTGGAGTTGTTACATGAAAGACAACAAATCAATAATTCTGATTTCTGCTTTGAGATTTTTGCTTTGAGATTTCTGCTTTGTTTTTCGAAAACTTTGGTCTCTTAACTGGAGACTTATAATATCAGGGAGCATTGACAGCAGATGAGCCTGGATCACTGTGTTTCAATATACACCCTGTTATATTCAAGGTGATACAACACATTTCTGTCAATAGCAAATTTATAGTAAGACTTAATTATTAGTAGAGCTGCCAAGTTTCTTGGCCACTGTACAGCTTGAGCATATAGGCTGTCAGTAAAGTTAAAAACAAACAAAAAAACCTTTTGAGTTAGTGTTGAAAGCATCTGTAACTTAACAAACTCAAGTTGCTTTTGAAACTGCTAAGAATTAAAAGTTATAAAACCTTCCTTTATCATGTCACACAGATAAACTTGTATACTTCAGAGAAAAGAGGGTATTCATCTTTTCTTGCTAGCATTATGTTGGCATATTACAGGTACATTGTGTGACCAAAGTGTACCTCAGTGTTGAAATCAGATGGGCAATCCATAATTATTACACAAACAAATGCAGTTTGGGCTGGATTATCTCAATGTTCATAGAGTTTAGTAGAAACAAGCAAAACTGCACAGAAGGACGTAAAGGGATTTCAGTGTACAAATAAAGAAATGGCAAGATCCTATAGCAATATCATGATTTGTGTATTGACAGGTGTATGTTTGGTTTCTACTAAAAAACAAAAATGTAACCTGTATTAAAAATTCTTTGAATCTGAGCCTTAATATAAGTTAGCACCTGTTTCCTTTAAATCTATGAAATTACTGTACCAAGCAGCTGTGAGACTAGAATCAGTCCTTTTTAGTTTGTCTTGTATCATGGTATGTAATTTTTAGTTACCTAGTCCAAATCATTGGCCCATTTTGATCAATGGGAATTATCTCATATCCCTGTTTTTGTATGTTTTCATTATTTTCAAAAAGAGAGATTACCAGAATGCCAGTTTCCCAGTGGAAAAAGGTACTTATCCTGTAATTCCTGACTTCTTATAGGATCAAGGTATATAAAATGGTTTTAAAAGTTGCTTTTATTAACTCTTGTTTGTCTGACTATAATTTAATTCTTGTTACTCTCTTGATTATGAATAGCTATGTATAGATACGTTATTAACTATTGAAATGATTGCCTTTCCAAAATATTATTTGGAAATAGTTGGGAAGTATATTTACTTGAGTTGTGTCTATCTTATTTCTCACAATTACGCTATTTTCAGTTTCTTGGCAGCACTGAAGTAGAGCAACCCAAAGGCACAGAAGTTGTCAGAGATGCAGTTAGAAAGTTAAAGGTAAGGAACCTTTGTAATGAAATACAAATAGAATGTATTCTTAAGCTATTCACACAGATAAGACACTTTGCAGGTGTTTCCAGATAAATTAATGAGTTCTGGAAGCAGTTACTTTTGCTTGTCTTTTCACTGGCGTGTAGACATTTCCCTATTGTGTCCATATTATCAGATACAGCTTTGACTTTACTGTTAGTGACAGCCAATATCTTTAAAGCTCTCCAAATGCTATGAGTTGTGGTGGGAAATGCTGGTTTGGTTTGTTTGCTAAGTCACCTCACAGTGGAATTGTGCTGGTTTGTGCTGAGCTGCTGCATGGAGCATTGGTTTATTATTTAGCTGTAAGAATTGTTCTGCCTATTATCGTACTTTCCATAATTTCTTCTAGGATTTTCAGTGTTCACTTAAACAAGAGCCCCTCTGAAATGTATGGAAAAATAGGGAGTCTATATGGAAAATCTTGATTCTGTGTAATTACAATAATTACAAAAAAAAAAATGGGGGAGGGGGAAGGCAGAGGAGTAAGGGTATGAACCACACTTCATGTATTTCAACTTGTAAGATCGAGGGTTCCCTTGAATAAGCTTTCTTTACACAGCTGCGTAGTAATTGTGTTCAGTTGTATTGAAACAGTTGGTCACTGTCATTTTGTTCTACTAAAAAGAGTACAGCTCCCTTTAAAGACCAGCTTAGTCAATTCTTAGTCTTTTATGCCAAAAAGATGTACTGTATTGCCAGTATAGACATTAATGCCTAGATGTTTTCACGTGTAAGTATGTGTAGATATGATTTTTTTTTTATAGAAGCAGCATACTGCAAGTAGAAACGAAGTGTTTGGTTTTGTATGTACCTTACACAGTTTAGAGGTAATAGTGAAGTGAAACCTGATGTGTTGGATGCTTTCCATTTATACAATAACACTATGCAGAACAAAGTTAGCTCAGTGCAAAGTCAGTTAGCCTGGCATGGGGAAGCTTCAATTTGTCAGTTGCTATCTTAGACTCCTCCTAAAGTAAAGCATCTGCTGAGTGTCCCTGTCTATTAAGACAGTTCACTGGTGGATCCACAATACCCTGGGCTTATACTTAACACTACAGGTTTTTGGTATGTTGGATTATAAGATTTGGGCCCTTAAAATACTTTGCTCTGAAACCAGGATTTCAACCACCTTTTCTCTGACATGCATGAAGATCCAGAAATATTTTTCCTTTCTTGGGCAAAAACATTTGGCAGCCTAGCATGAAAACTTTCAAGTAGGAATTTTTAGTATATTCTTCTTCTGCCGGTGGAGTATATAAATAGCTGCCTTAACTTTTTATGTGTGTTACCTACATAAACCACCTTGGAGATGTGTGTCAGCATCACTGCTGACAGAGTGGCAATGTTTTCTTCAGACTTGGAAGTTCGGAGTTTAATTGACAAATATTACATGGAATCTCTTATAATTTCAAGATGATTAGAAAACTCAAAGTAATTAAAGACAATTTTTGGAAACAACTGAAAAATATTGGAACAGAATTTCAGAGAACAAATAAAAACATTGTTTGAAGCAATCCTCAAGCTATTGAATACTTACAACATAAAATGTTGATTTATATTCTGTATCGGAATTCTTTGAAGAGAAACCTAGAGAGACTGAGTTTTATTATAACACAAACCTCTTCTTTTTAGAGAATGTTAGTTAAAAAAAGGCAAAACAGCTTGAAAGCTAATGCCTTATATTGAAAGGAAAAGTTCTTAGTGGTTTTTGGAGTGAGAGTTACTATATATATATTTTAAAGTATGTAGCTTCTGGTGCTGTATTTTTGATTATATACAGATTGTTTTTAATCACAATTTTGTTAATCACAGTTTGTTTTTAATGAAAATTAATAGCTCGCAGTAAAAAAATATGACAACACATGGAGCTATTTTTACAACTGGAGGGCATTGCATTAACAACCTTTTGAATACTGTCACTGTAAGCTATTTTTTCATCACATCATCACACTATATGAGAAAATACATTTGTAATGAAACTCTTTACTTCTTTAAATCAAAAGCGTTCCACTCATGCAACACAGAATTTTTCACTTGCCAAAATAAAGTTTTGTGCAAAACTAGCATGCAACTCCTTGAACTTGCTTTCAACAGCAGGTGGAGCTGGTGTTCTGCAGTAAAATAAAATTACTTGGAAGAATTTACATTTTCTTGATGCTTCATTCCACTATTTAAATCCCGAATGCAACTACTACCACTATCTAAATATTTGCTAATTTTGTGGGTTCAGTTGCAATTTTGAGTATACAGTTGCTTCAAGTATCTCTTTATTTTTTCCAGAAGGTTGTCCAAAGTTTTTATCTAGTCAGGATTTTCCCTTGTATTTTCAAACTTGGGGCAGTACTGCAGAATAAAGAAGAAATTTGTGCACTAATACTTTCAAGTGTGTTTTTTCATTTCTAATATAAGGGGGACTGTTCTCATAATCTATTACAAACAATTTTTTTCCTTTCAGTTTTCCAGTTAATTCTATAAAATGAAATAAATATGCAGCAAAGCGGTACCAAGATGTTGGATCAGAATAAGTCTATGTTAGTCAAATGTGTAAATGTCAAATCACACTTGATAAAATAAAGTAAAATGATACGTCATTTTAATTAAGGAGGGACATAATGTTTCAATTAGTCTGCAGAAATGAATTTGGACCTTGTCAAAAAGTTGAAGGGTTGCCAGAGGTGAGAAGGGATTGCAAGATCAGCACAACAGATGGAAAGGGCTGCATAGCCAGACCCATAGTAAGGAAGTGCTGTGGAGCAGGGTTAGGGAGAAACTCGAAGTAAACACTTGTGTTTTGGGCTGTTCTTGTTTCAGTTATGGCTGTTTTCTTTTACCCACCTTCCTGCTCAGTGGTTATGAATGAGCAGAGATTATGTAAGTGGCACTAATCACTTTGAAGCCACCTGAAATATCATAATTACATTAGATCCACATAAGATGTGGATGAGAGCTTGGACCATAATAGGACCTAGAAGAAATGGTGACTGTTTTCGTCAGGCATCTCTTCATAGTGAATATTGTTATGAAAAAGCAGAGGAAAATCATCTTCTCAAAGCTTGCTAGAAAGCTGTCTTTCGGCTTAGATAACTATGTTACCCCCCAACAGACACCTTTAAAGATGTTCACATGAAGTGGCACATATGGCGTCTGACACACTGGAAGTCTGTATAAAATGAAGGAGTTGAACCTTTGTAGCCTCGGATGAAGATTAGCACCCAAATCACAGAAACTTCCACCTTTGACATTTCATGGTTCTTAATCACCAAAAGAGGTGTATATATTAAATAAAGGCACATAGATTTGATATGCATAAGTTAAAATTGATTTGGGCAGAAAAGTTTTTACCTACTATTTTTTTTAACTGAAACTCCTGTCTGATTTAGAAATGTTTATTTTCCTCATGTTGTGTCTGCTAATTAGCCTTCTGATTGCAGTTTACTAATGCTCAATGCATAAGCATTTCAAATATATTTCAATAATAATATGAAAATGTTATATTCCCTGCTAGTTTAAGAAAAGATATGACATATGGAAGTTTTTTCTTTCATTTAAAAGCAAAATAATACCATAGAAAATAGATTGATTTGTATATCTTGCTTCCCTTTAAAGGGAATTAAATTATTTTAAACTCTATTAGAATATAATGTTAATTCTAAAGCAGTTAAATAAAAACTGTCTCATTCTACTGAGCTGCTCATACTATGATTGGGCCAAATTCGGGTGTCTTGCCTGAGAACAGTATATGTATAAGCTAACTGCTTAAGAATTTGGACTATTGTATCTCGTCCCAAGCCATGCTATGATTCATTATAATTTTGTATCATTGTCCACTTTTATGCCAATGGGAGGCTACAGATTTTTACGTTCTTAAATAATGTTGTTACCACATGAGCTACAAATATTACTTTGTAGCATGTGCTGAAAGAACAAAATTAGGAGTGTAAAACTCCTGTGTCCAGAGGTCCCCAAGAGTCCATGGTAGGAAGAATGAACATGTAGAAGTAATAGGGAGAGGAGAAAAAAATCAAGTGGCAGATACCTGAGTATGGGTTCAGGTCTGCTGGTCAAAACCTACGCAAGTTTGGGAGGTGGCTGAACCAGGCATTCTGAAGAGGTCAGGTACAAATAAAATTACTCGTCTGTATCTGTATGGTATCTGTTATTACACAGATCAGGGAGTGGGCAGGAAAAGCATTAAGAAAATAGCTACAATAGCTACAGATTTTCTGAATTTATCAACTCATACTTTTCAGTCACTGGATCTCAGTAAACCTTTGATTTAAAAGCTTGTTCATCTCTCTTGGATATCCATGGTGCAGAGATTCTTTTCTTAATGTCTTCCATGATTAACTTGTTCCTGATTTGCACCATTTCTGTAGTTGATAGAGCTGCTTATAGAGCGCCTTTCCGGCCCTCTGCTAACTCTTGCAAATATTTAGTAAGTTTTCTCCATTTTGTCAACATTCCTCTGAATTTGAAAACTTCAGAATGTAGAATTTGAGTTGTGATTTCATAAGCAACAGATACAGTGGTCTCTGTGGTCTTCTTAAGGATTAATTCAAAATATCCAAGGATTGCATTATTCTTCCTGATCATTGCATCATGAGAAGAGTCTACAGTTTGTGGAAAGCCTACCGTGACACCGAGACTTACTTAATTCTTTCTTCATAGGTTTATCTCTGGAGAAAGAAATTTTGTTCCCAAAATTATGATTGCAAAGTTGTTATTGCACCAGAGGTAGCTTGTTTGCATACTGGAAATGTATTCTTTACATTATTTGCCACTAGATCAGTACTGCTATTCTGCAAACTTGCTCTGTAATGATTTGAGATTTCACTACAGATCATTAGTAACTTTTTCTCTCATTTTTTAATCTTTTTTTTCTTTTTTTTTTTTTTTTTTCCTGCCTCCAAATTTTATTAGTAATTATTTTCTTCCTGGTCATTTTTCAACACTATCATGCTTAAGAAATAAACCCTGCTGGAATACATTAGAAACATATCTGCCCAATGACAATTTCCTGTTTATAACTGCATCTGGAGACTAACTTCACTAATACTTTCTTTGTATTGCTTCATTTCCTAAATATAATGGCATGCAAAGCTTAGTCAAATACCTTGTCTATTTTGACAAGCTGGATTTTTTTTTCTATAAAAAAGCTTTTTGATCATCATTAGTTTCATGTTGCTTAAGTTCTTCAGTTCTTAAACCTTGCATATACCTTTTGGGAGCAGAGACATGGTAGGGTCAGTTTGTTTACCCTCATTTAGTATTGGCAGGAATCATCTTCTGGAACTTCCTCAGTGTTATAAGATTTCTTGACTACTTGGAGCAAACTTTAGCCAGCTGCTCTAAAACTTGTGTAAGTTACTCAGATTCACTTATTTAGAAATGTTTTAATGTTGTAGCTGTTCAGGTCCTTGATGAGATTATTGAAGTAGGAAACCCAAGCCTTTCATCAACATTCTTAACATGCACTATGGCTTTAACACAGTAAAATTAAATATTATTTATCCTTCTACTGCACAGAAATACTTGTGCACATCTACCTTATAATGAATGGGACCAGGAAGCTAGCGTTCGTTCAGTTTCAAGGCTATTCCAAATCATTGCATCCTCCGGGATTATTATTTATAGGGTAGGTATGGTTTTGTGCACTATGATGTGCATTGGGAATTGAAATGCCCAAGCTTTCCAGGTGATGCGTGTATATCAGAGTAAGCCAAGCACAGAGCCCTGTTATACTCTTAAAAGGCAGCATGTGTGTCCTTGAAGTTTTACCCCCTAAAAGTTTATAATAAACCACAAATCAGAAAGGAAAGCTAAAATAAAATAAAATGCAAAGGTATGAAAATGATGTGAAAGATGATTTAATTTTATATTCATCTTTTAAAAAGTCTATGTTAATAAAACATTTGTAGGCCTATTGCATATTTTTAAAGCAGAGGCATAAAAATCAAACAGGTTTAACTGGTAGTATAGCAGTTATGTCTTTGGGGAAGGAGGGGTTGGATTAATTTTTATTAAAGAAAAATATTTTTCCTACGGCAATTTTGAAGCTTCCTAGAAAGTCAAAAAATATTGATAGCCAAAATGCCTGTAAACCTGTGTTTCATTTTTTTTTCAATTAGAACTATATTTTTAAAATAAAAAACTTCATATTTGATGACCCACCTTAAGTAAAATAAAGATTATGGGATTGTTATTAAAAAAGTGTACTTTAAATATGTGAGAAATGTGCTTTAAAGTGTACTTTAAATATGTGAGAAATGTGTTTGAAGGCAAGTAGGAGTAAAAGGATGTATAAATTGCAAGAGCTATATGCATGACACTGAAGACAGGCAGAACAAAAGTTAGTTCAGATTTGTTCAACTTTTGAACAGCTGCTTTTCTCTAGGAAGTCATCATGTACAAACCTTTATGAAATATTTGGTCAGTGACTATAGCAATCCCAGCTGTTGAAATACAAAATAGCTGGTAAGATTTAAGGGTCAATTTTGAGAGTGGTGTTGGGTTTTCACTGTGGCGGGCTTTTTTTTTGTAGTTCTCTAACTTGGAAGCATGGTACAACTTCGAGTGTGTTCATATAGGTACCAAGCAGAGACCCAGCTCCTCTGGCCCTCAGGGAGTTATTGTCCTTATTTATGCATTTGAAAGGAGCATTCCCAGATGTCAAGGACTGGAGAGGAAAAGGGCTGGTAACAGAGCAAAGTGCAGAGCAATGCCATATCTTTTCTGAGAAAGTTACCTAAGTTCGTGACACTTCTTTTGACAGCAGTAGCAAATTTTAGGCTCTTTGTTTATTTTGGACACATTGTTCATGAAGGAAAGGCAAGTCAGATCCAGCTGTTAAAAAAAGATTTATAAAAGGATGGAAAATATATTAAATAGGATTTATGACCCAGTTGTAGGAAATGTCTAGCCATCATCTAGTGAACTGTTAGCAAATAGATCCTGAAAATATGATAGATCAAATATCTGCGTGTTGACAGCTGTAGTGCTTTCACACTGAACCTGTTTAAAATAATTAATTTTCTTAAAACAAATGATACATACCCTTCATGACTTTGTACGGAAATGCATATAGGATTAGTGTAATGTGGAAAAAACAATAATGCTTACTGCTAAACAGCAAGCAGTTAATATACTGTCTGTCTGAAGGTTTTCATATTTCTACTGTTATAGTAATCTGATGTAACACTGTAAATTAAGTGCATAAATTACAGATAATATTTTCAACAGAATCAGCTAAATAATTTAAAATTATAGTTTCCTAAGCATAGGAATATTCTATAGTATGCAATCAGAAATGCTGTTGTGTGATCAAATATGTCTTTGTGAATGGTTGGTGGTGTTTGTAGGAGCTTGTTGGAGAAGAATGGAAAGAGCCCCAGTTTGCAGGAGTTAAGAGGAAATGAGAATTAAAAAATATATATATATATTAAATTATTAGTGATGTGATTGCTGTAATGCTTTTAATTTTATAGTTTGCAAGACATATCAAGAAATCTGAAGGCCAGAAGACTCCCAAAGTTGAATTACAAATTTCAATCTATGGAGTAAAAATTTTAGATCCAAAAACAAAGGTAAGAGACATACTTCTCTGTGATGCTAAAGCAGTAACTATATATGGCTTTTACTGCTTTTAATGTTTATATTGTTATATATTAAAAACAATTACAACAAAAGCCATTCTGTTGATGAAAACATTGTCTTAAAATGCCATTTCCTCTTACAACATGTGGGTAACATCTTCCCAAGAAGGTACGTGATGCTCAGAAATACAGACTTTAGCTAATGTGGGGTTTAATTTTTATAATCCTTCCACACCAGGACTTTTAAACTCTGAGGAAGGTGAAAATGCAGTGTTAATTATATGTTAATATGCGTGTGGTGAATTCCATTCCAAGTAGTTGCCATGGTGTAGGTGCCCCCACGTAGGTGTTCTTCGTGAATGTGAGGAGATGGTTTGTTTGCAGTGACTCATTCCTCATGATGCTGCTTTGGAACTGCACCTCACTTTCTTTAACTTTTTCATTTTTTTCTTCCCTTCTGGTATTTTTGAGTTTTATTATTGTGTTCCCCTTCCCTAGAATGCATATGTTTTTCAGGTGTTATCCATTTGTCTGTAAGCTTTGGGCCATAAGGACTACTGTATGCTTTTCATCTAACAATTCCTGCCTTTTCAGCAGCTGTGGTCCATTGCGTCATCCCACTGATGGGCTTTTGGTTTGTTTGTTTGCTCTGGTATTTTGGAAGGGGCTACATACTAAGTAAAACATCCTTCTCACAGACTTCAAAGAAGAAGAATGACATAAATATGATCAAGCTAAATGAGCGATTATTCCGTAGTCAGCAATTTGTAACATATGAGTGCTCTTAAGTCTTTTATGCATATGTTGCATTTTGGATTTGAATGAACTGTTTGTTGCTACTTTTTAGTTCTGGAATAATTATGACTGTTCAGAGAGTGATACTGCCTTTGGAGAAAAGCTAGTTTTTGTTCAGGACTGTATCTACTTGCAACCTATTTTCTCTTCAAACTTGTGATACAACGACAATTCAGTAATTCACAAGCGCAGGGCATAATAATATCAACGTCAACTTCATTGCAGTTTTTGCATTTTCCTTACATTCTATGGCAGAAGGGGGTACCAAACACCATGTTCTGGCAAAAGCCATTTCAAAATAACAGTTTTAAATAGAAAAAAAAAAAAAAAAAAAAAAAAAAAAGACAAAAAGACTAACAGAAAGCTGTGGGACATTTGGTCTCAGGGGAATAGGAGCATTTTAGTCTCATTACAATTTTGTAAGTACAAACTCCAGTGGTTATGAGCTCTGAGCAGTCTTTTTACCTCTCCCCTTTCTTTTCTTAAAGTTATGTGTAATAGCAAATGTAAATTACATTTCTTTCATTTTGCAAATTTTACTGATGCTTTAGGAAATGACTATATTCTATATTATCATCACTGACTACAGTATTTTTTTCGGTGTGTTTTTGAAACATCAGTATCATTACAAAGGAATATTGCTTAATGCTCATGTGATGACTATTAACTGTGGTAGGAACAGGAGGCCTGCTCATGTATCAGGACCTGATTCCATATTTAACATTCAAAAAAAGGGGAACTAAAAAAAAATAATAGTTCTGTTTTTAAATGATATGAAATAGTTACACTGATATATGAACCCAAAAGAGCCAAAACAAGCATGTGGTATTATATGTAACTCCGTTAAAGAACTATAATGGGAAAAAATTGTGTGAGACATTTGGGGATGCTAGAGAAATAGGATGCACAACAGAATAGCAGTAAAGACTGAGAAAGGAGAACCCAATTAGGGCAGGAGGAAGAGAAGGGGAAAAGATTGGCCTTACGGTACATTTTTGGATAAAATGCTGAGTGCAGAGAGGGCATGTCTTTGTTTATGAGTTAATTGCAATCTGGGAAGCCCAGTTCTGCACAGAAACTTTTTTTTCCATAGATAATAGTTCAAATCTAAACTGCATATTTTCCTTTAAAGCAAATACTGCTTTCCCATGTAATAAGCCAAATAAAATAAAATACCAAGAAGAGACTTGAAGAAAAACAACAAAATTTTTTTTGATTTTTTTTATTTCAGTCTCATCAAGCTCTCTTAGCTCAAGAACATTGCAACTGCAACTTTTTAAGTAGCTCGTACATGCTTTCTAGTGGAAAATGAGATACAGTATCTAAAATATGTAAATAACACTGTTAAAAGCTATTTATATTACACCTTAACCAAGCCATTTACTAAGATTTCTACTTTATTTCTCAGTGTTCTCTATCTAGATAACAATTCATTTTATTTTTGTTTTCTGCACTTCAGGTAAAAAGGTAGTGACTCATTTTAGTATAACCATTTTAGCAAAACCTAGGAGATGATGAAATCTGAAGATGGTTTACGTCTGGATAAAAAAGAAAGTATTTTACATAATCAGTCCCTAAATATATTGCACAAGGACACAAAGCAACAATTAAAAAAAAAAAAAAAAGTTTTCCAGAACAGAAATTACTGTCCAAATAAACAGTATCCAAATAAAAACTTCCTGCTTACATTCAATAAAAATGGGAATATTTGTTAGACAAGATGAGTTTAACTTCTGTTATACTCTTCAGTCCATTTCTTGGGCTCTCTCGTATACAGTATCTGTATACGTATTCTGTATCCCAAGCAAGTATAGCAGCAATTCCTTGAAAATAATCTTTATTTTTATTTGCAGGACGTTCAGCACAATTGCCAGCTCCATAGGATATCATTTTGTGCTGATGATAAAACTGACAAGAGGATATTTACATTCATATGCAAAGACTCAGAATCAAATAAGCATCTGTGCTATGTATTTGACAGTGAAAAGTGTGTAAGTATGCAAGACTCTTTGGAAGAATGAGGGGGGCCGGTTATGGTATTTGCTTTTACGTAAAGCAAGAATGGTTAACAAAGGTAAATTGGCTGCTTGCTCACTGGGATCTCTTTAATATAACCGTTCTTGCTAATATAGTGCCTTGTAAATTAGATGCATTAATTTAAAGGAGAGTCTTTTTCTTTTTTTGGTCTAAGATGGTTTTCTGGGACAATCCTTACTCACCAGCTCAATATCCTATGCCAAGGATGTGAAATACTCTCACAGAACAGAGTGCATCCCACCAAGCTTGAAATGTTTGCACAGCTGTTTTTCAGAGATTACTGCAACTCTGTGGTTGAGATACCGGCACAGGCTCTTCTGCCGATGTGTCTGCCTCAGCCTCTCTTCCTCAGTTTCTTGTAATTTTTTATTACAGCAGTCCCCCCTTTCTGTCCTTCCTCCCACCCCTTTGCCACGTCTGTCAAGTTTTTAGTGCCTTGATCCACTACCAGAGAATTAGTTTCCCCAACCGCTGACATTCTCTCATGTCTGAGATAAAGCAGGGCAGCTGTTCAGTAATGTGCAATAGCAGAAAATATACGTATATAAACTTCAGGATAGGAAATGAAGAAAATGGTGGCTTGGCAGAAAGTAATTAACAAATAAAAATATAAAAATACTGTAATCAACACCAAAAACAGATGCTTAGTTGCAGGTGTTTTTTTTTTGTTTTTTTTTGTTTTTTTTTTATATATATATATCTAAAGCCTCTCTTTCTGATTTGTTCTGCAGTAGCTAAGATATACAAAGAAAACACTAGGGAATTTTTTTTATTGTTATTTTTTAGAAAAGAGTTGCATATTTACTTAAATAGAATTGACATGTAATTATATATCATTCTATTACGTATACGTTGTTCAGAATTGCTGTACACACGTTCACTTCTCCATTTCTATCCTGTCTCTTCTACACACATTCCTGTGATTTTAAATCGCCCTTGCAGTTTCTGCACACTGGTGATGTTTGTCTTCAAAGCCACCCTTCCTTTTCCTCCTTCTGCCCTGATATTCCACTTACTGTACTTCTCTTCTTCCCTTTTCACTCTTTGTTCACTAGTACCCTCAGATTTCAAAGGATCCCACCCCAGCCAGCCCTTACCTTTCCAAGAAGATAACTAGGACTGCATACTCTCCCTATCCATTACACTGTTCTTTTACTAACTTAAACAGTTATCCTCTAAAGCAATCCTGTGTAAGGGTGTTTTTTTTTCTTTAATCAGTCTAATTTGCATTAAATAGTTTCTTGTATTTTCTTTATAAAGGTGGTTTTATTTTTGTTTCCCAGTTAAGAGAGAGAGAGAGAGGCATTAATTTCCCCTTCCTCTAGACCTGAGGTCTTCACACACCTCTACTGAATGTTGTGCTGATGGAGAAGAGTCTGGGATATTTTTATGTTGCTTTCGCAATGTTTTCTGTACTTTGCCAAGGAGTTTTTGCCATGCTCCTTTCAGTGTTGATTGAAAGTAATTATAAAAATATTTTTAATGCACTACTTTCAATTTGTTTTATGTGAAGGCGGAAGAGATAACTTTAACAATCGGTCAAGCATTTGACTTGGCTTACAGAAAATTTCTGGAATCCGGAGGAAAAGATGTTGAGACAAGAAAACAAATAGCAGGTTTACAGAAAAGAGTAAGTTTTGAACTATAATTTCTAAAGAGATAAAAGGAACATTCTGCTATAATTATCTTACGTTTTCTATGACAGCATTATTTCCATTCTCAGCTTAGCAAGAATTTCAACAGATACTTCAAAAGAAAACTAACTAAAGACCTGATAAGCATGAAACAATATTTTGTTCTTCCATCTTTTTGAGGTGACTAACAGAAATGAAATGTTGAAATATATAAGATACAGATGTCCAGAGTTAATTATTTTTTGTAATCAGATAACTAGCTAAGCGTTACTTCTAAATTACCAAAACTCAGATAAAGCTTATTGTAAATGGACAAGTTATAGATATTGTTGAAATGAATGAATATCCTAATAGCTGTTGCAATAACCACTTGCTTTGTAGATTCAAGAATTAGAAACTGAAAACACAGAACTGAAGAATAAAGTTCAGGATTTGGAAAATCAGTTAAGAATAACACAAGTACATGCATCTCCAGTAAGTACAAGAACATAACTCCTATATCTAACATTATTCTAAATTTATAATCATCTTCGTTTTGATAATTATTAGTATCCATGCTGTTTCCAATGATTATGATTAACACAAGTAATCATGTCACAAATCTGTAGAACTGCAGTACTGAAGTAACAGTAAGATTGTGACACAACAAAAGTACAAATGGCAGTCTCAATACATTGCAGTTCTTCAAGTGTCTTGTCACACCTATTTGTTGCTGCATAAAGACTGTAAATACTCCTTTGCAAATATCTAAGCATGCTAGCTAAGAATGAAGAAGTCTGTTTTGAACTGAAAGGATCTGGTTCGAGAACACTGCTTTGTTGTTTTTTTTTTTTCTACAAATTTTTGTCACAAGCATATCGTTACTTACACCTTCTACTTTCTGAATGACTTCTAAAAACTTTTGTCTGTCTTTTGAGGAGTCATTAGGGCCTCAGGAACTAGCATGGCAGGTAAAAAGGATCTCCTAAGGGTTCCTCAACAGTCAAAATTTCTAATGCTTGTTCCAGTTTCTATAGATGACAAAACTATTTTTAAATGACTGATCGACAGTGTCTTATGTCCAGGCAGGACCCATAAAAATGCAAGTTGCATTGCAGATTGAGCCTAATGACTCTCCCATTCTTAAAAGCCTATTCTCTCTACACACTGTTAGGTAACTGTAGAAATAAATTGTTCTTAAATACTTATACTAAAATCTTAGAAAAAAACATACTGCTTTTAAGTTGTGTACCTTGGGCCACCCTCTTCTCATGCTGAATGAGCACCATTTATCTTTAAATGGATGTTCAAAAATTTGGGCAATGTCAAAGTATGTTGATAGTGATGGCAACTTTTCAGTAGTGTCTATAGGTATCCTTAATATTGATTAAATGTTTGTTTGCATGATGAAAAGTCAAGGTCATTTCATTTTCCTAAAGTCTATTTAGTAGAGAGAGCACAATAAATTATAAATATTTTGTGTAACTCCCACAGTTAAAACTGTTAATTATGGATGTCTTCTCAGTTATGAATCATTCAATAAAAGGAGATAAACGTTTCCCATATGCTACATTTAAAATCAATTTGGTAAAATATATTTTCCTTAATTATAATTAAAGCTAATTTGTTTTATTTATGAATATAAATGCATTTTAAATTAAATTAAACAGACACTGAAGTATTTTATGATGGGAATGGTTCTCTTTAACTTAAATTTCATTTTAATTCATTTCATTTCACTTAAATTATGAACTAGGTAAATGCATGTAGCAAAAAATTAAAGAAATGTATTAATAATGACCAGGAAAAATATCCTGTAGTGTGTGTAGCATGCACTCATGTTTCTTTTCTCTTTTAATTCTGTATTGTCTTATCCATTATTAAAGATGGAGTTAAGATGGAGCAGCTATTTGTAAGCTCTAGGTAGTGTTTTATTTTTAATTACTGTTGGTACAATGAATATGTATATTGGTTAAATATCATGCTACAACAAAATGATATATTAATTATTGATTATTAATAATATTAAAATATTAAATAATCATTAATTTAAAAATTATGAATTCTCTCATGACTAGAATTGCAGTAAGAGCAAACTAACAGTCTATTTAATATGTGCTTTCCAATAAGATAGTCTTAGATAACTTATCTGGATAAATATTGGAATAATTTGCCCAGACATGCTGAGGTATCATACCCTTGGAGATACTCAAAACTGTGCTGGGGCACGTTCCTCAAGAGCTCCAGTGAAATGCATCCTGCTGGGGCAGGAGTTTGGATTAGGTGACTTTCCAACCTATGTGATTTTTTGATGAGATGTGCACCCAACAATAAAAAGTAAACGTTTTTAGGAAAACGTCTTTCTCAGTTAATATATATATAGAAACATATTCATATCCACCAAACACTATCACCTTTTGTTCTTTACCAAGAGACATCATTCAAATAGGTCTGCTTTAAACTAGATTGTATCAATTAAATTAAAGCCATCAATTGTGCTAGCATAAAAGTACATACAGATGCAATATGTAGGTTGAAAATTTTCAGTGTAAGGAAGAAGCAGCATAAATACTTCCAATATTGAGTTTGATGAAGGGACCATAGGTTAGTATGCTTAGAAGGGCAGGAGATATGATTTGGTGATAAATATTTAGTCTTTTACTATGTGAGCAACAAGCACGTATGAAAGAAGGAGATTATGAACACTTCATAGCACATTTCATTGTCTGTTATATTTTGCAGTAATCTTACTCACCTAATTCAAATCAACTGTCATTTCCTACATGACTTTGTAAAGCCCCAGCACCTATTAGAAATGAGCAGAAGTAGCTTCAGGATTTTTTTTTCTCCCTGTGGACTGTATCAGTGCAGTTTGCTGTAACTTTGTGTGCTGTGGTCTAGAGAGGGATCATTTAATGAGGGATGGCAAGTTAAAGCTCTCATACTTGATACCTACCCTGATAATATTACTTGTGCCATTAACTGGCAGCACTGTAATTTCTAACAAGATGTTTAGTTTCCCTAGTCACCAACAGATTGTTGTAAAGCTGCTTCTGTTTAAGCTTAAATAATACCTTGGATTTTCTGATCTTATGCTTTCTAGGTTGTTTCTGGTTGTTTGCACACTGCTTGTACTCTTTCTTAACATTTACCGGATGTGCTGAAATAACTTTCCTATCTTATATGTTGTTGACTGTGCTCTTCTTTTAGTGATTAATGCATGGTCTTGGAAGCACTTGGTAATCAGCAAGTGCTTTAGCTCTTTAGCAGTCAACATTAGCAACTTGATTAAAGAAGCACATACTTGCAGAAGCCCAAGATGTTGCAAGGGGCCACGATGACAGTTCCCAGAACATGACAAATATAAACATTTGAATTGTGTGTGCTACATCCTCTCCGTCAATCCCCATCCCTATGGAAGGGAGCTGTGAGCTATGCAATCTAAGTAGATGTCATTTTAGGCTGACAGTGGATGTGGTTTTCCTCTTCCACTTGAGGGAAGGCTTGGACTTTTAAGTACTTATTGCACCTGTAGTATGGAACAATGCAGTAACAGACACCAAGCGATGCCACTATCATGCTTTCTTTGTTAAACTATTGATCTAGAATAGAATATCTTTCCCACTTGTCACTTGAAAAACATTTTTTTTCCATTGTGTCTACCTGCAGCACCAGTGTAGCATTCTTTACTCCTGTTGGTTCCTCTTGAAATGTATTGATTTTGGTTTCTTGAATTACTCTAGACACATTAGTCTTCCTGTTAATTTTTAATGAAATGCAGTCGGTGAAAAATACCTTTAGAAACTTGAAGTCCTGCTCTCTTTGTATTATTTCACTGACCCTGGACACTGTTGCTAGAAAACTACAAACAAGGAAGCAAAAAGCCGTTTTCTGCTTTTACTGCCAGGGAGGCTAAAGCTCAGGTCTTCTGATTCCTAGATCATTTTCCAATAAACAAGATCAGATTTTGTCTTCTGATGGGACTTTGGTATCAAAATGACAGAAACTGAGTTTCTTTAAACTGTGGACATACAAATTAATATATGTATAGGATTAAATAAATTACTGCACATTTAAAAAAAAAAAAAAAAAAAATCTGGTCTCAGCATGCTTTGGTTCTGAGTAGATGACTCCAGACTGCCATTTGAAATAAACTTTTCTAACTCATAATTTAAAATAGGCTTGGTAACTAAGTATGAAGATGTACATAAAAGCTGTTTGCTGGAATTGTATTCAAGATCAAATATATTACTATCAAGACTAAAAATTCAGATAGTCTTTTACTTCCAAAGTATTTTCAAGATATTCTCTCTATCGTATCAAAGATGTTACTTTATATCTGTGATGCTTAAGAACAAATTAGTAGTATCATTCTAGAGTGCAATATGTGATTTTACTGACAGATTTACCCTCTCCAAAAGGAGTTGGGCATGTGATCATGTGTTGAATTCTTGCGTAAAAACTCAAAACATAATGATAAAACTTTTTAATTCGCAGTTCTCTAGTAACAAAACATGTCTAAAGAATATTACGCATAGTCACTCTTCCAAAAATTGTCAGTGGTCTAACTAAGAGAGGAAAATGCAAATAGTGAATTATAAGCTAAAGATTCACTGTGAACACAGAATTTAAAATATTTTTGAAGATTGATAACTTACATATGAGAGTGATTTTACCAGCTGAAGCATCCATGTTTGTTTTAATTGTATTCTTTTTTAGGCAATGATAATGAAAAGAAATTGGTGTTTGTTGTTAGTTCTCAGTTGTTCCATTAAACTCATTAAAATTGTGAATAATAATGACAACATTTTAGAGAAAAAAGTAACTTTTCTTTCTAGAGTTCATATGTAGTCAAATTATAGGCTCCTTTGTAAAATACAAAAGGAAACCTAATCTAAAACTGCTTTCCTGATTCTTCTTGCTTCTACTGCTGATCTTTTGCCAGCCATGTAAGGATTTATTTGAGGACTTTTTCTCAAAATAATTCTGGCAGACTAAAATGGGTGCAAATTACATGCATGAAAAATTCAGTCATGTGCCCTTCACATTTCTGGAACATGTTAGCAGGCGTGAAGTGCTGACAGCAAGTAAGTTTCTGCTTTTGAGGGATATATCTGCTGTCAAAGTTCTCAAGTTTCTTGATTGTTAGCATTAGTAACAAAATTTTTCTTTGTCCTAAATCTAGACAAATGGCCAAAGTAACCTCAACCTAAGTTAGCTGCCTTTTCTATCAGTTTGTAAACCGTATGAGAAAAATCAAACTTCTTTCTGAACCTATAAAAGAAGCCATTAAAAGCAGTGAGAAACAAACAAAAAAAAACAACCAAAACAAAACAAAAAAAAAAGCTATATCATATAACCAATACTTAAGAATAAAATAGATTGTGAAAGTCAAACATCAAACTGTCAACCTTCTACATACTTTTTCTCTCTGAGTATTGTAGCTTCTTAGATTTAAGGTTGTTTTGCAAGTTCAGTAAATAATATACTACTTAGCTTTTTTTCTACGTTGGGGTTGATGTTTTTAAGTATGCTGGTCTTGCTGAAACTTTTACAAGCCAGTCACTAAAATACAAACATATTTGTATTATGCAACAGAAACTGTCACTTTTTGTCGCTTCCTCAATGAATCAGTGAAGGACATACTGTATTGAAGTCCGGTTGCCATAGTGTGGTTAGCTGCACTTACATGCGCCATGGGAAATGTTGTCATGGGATGATTCTCTTTTTTCTCACTCCCTTGCATGTACAGCTAAAATTTCCATTACTTTTGTATCCGTGCTGTTTACTTTTTATCTGTTTTAATGATTTGGCAATACATTAATCACTGGTCTTTCTTGCGTTTGGTCTTGATTATGTGGGAACAATCTGATTTTCATTTTGTTATTTACTTGTGATGAGGTTGCTTGAGTTTATATCAAAATAAGTCTTTGGATACTGCTACTATGTATAAATCCAACTTCCAAAGATCAGTGCATCCCTGGGAGCACTATTTGATGTGACATGTTGTTGGCTTTGTTTATTTGTGCTATTTATACTGTTGGTGTTATTTAGTGAACAGCCTGGGATAGCTGTAAACAAGGCCTTCATGTGGGTTGTGGTTACATACAGTTAGCACCATCAGGTTTTTTTTAGTAGACTGAAGGGTAAACCACTGTATGCCACCAAGGAACCTCTATTAAGACAAGAAATTGTTAATCTATTTTGGGCATGTCTGACACTTCTCAAATGTACCTTGAAGGCTTTCTTCTTGAGCAGTTTGGTTAAGAAAAGTAAGTTGAGACAATGTCCTAACACCAACTTCAGACAGGAGAAAAAAAAAAAAAAAATCTTATTCAGGATAAGAAATTTAAAGAGAGAAAAATCAAAGTCTTCTGAAAAAGACTAATAGACTACAACTATGAAAAGACTAAAGACTATGTAATATGTAGGTGCCTGGTCAACATTTCTTACTCTGGTAGTGTTGCCAAAACCTCATTTATTTATTTTTTAGCAAGTCCAGAACATTAAAGATATTGATTGATAAGACCTTTTTTAATGTTAAGTAGTGAATTAGAGGAGACTGGGAC
>CM021771.1:4502135-4593208 GCA_011076525.1 Nettapus auritus | reverse complement strand
AAAAAAAAAAAAAAAGAGGGAAAAAAAAAATAAATGTATGTTTATTTCAGTTATTTCAGAAAACAGTTTTGGAATGTCTCTAGGCATATCACTTGCTTTATATTTCTGCTGACAGTGCCAAATTAGAATACGCTCATGTTTTTTCTTTCCCTATTTTCTACTCCTTCAATTTTATAATACTGTGTATCCAGTTCATCCATATTGTTTTGCTGATTTGCATCCTATACGCATTTTACTGCTTTCTGTATGTTTGTTTGTTTGTTTGTTTGTTTATGTGATATACTTGCTTTTTTTATGGAGACTGTTCATTCTCTGCTGTTTCACATTCCAGGGAAATATTTTGCTTCTTTAATTTGACTGTTTATATTTAGTATCATCCAGTATTTATTTTTATGAGTTCTATTTTTCCCATGTATATGTATAGCAGCAAGTATTATGTGCCAGTGGAAGAAAAATGCTTTGCAAGTCATCTGCTTCTAGCCTAGTAACACTCTTGGGGAAAAAAAAAAAAAGGCGAAATAATATAAATATTTTTTTTTTATTTTTATTCATTACCATTCCAAATCCTCAGTTCCACAATTCCCAATACAAAATTATTCTTTATAATTGCCATAAAACCATTTCTTCTTATAAACTGCAAATTTTGAAATAGAGAGTTTTGTGGTGTTTGTTAGTGTTTTCCTAAGTATGGCATTGTTAATCAATTTGGATGTCCAGGCCCTTAACCTGACTTTTGTATATGGAAAATGAAGCAAGGAGCTAAGAGTCAGTTCAAAAGGATTTTAAATGTTCAATTTTATTCATAATAATGGGGGGGGGGGGAGTTTAAAATCATTGATTAATTCCTGATCTGCTGGAGTTATGGAAACTTCTAATGAAATAATTACATCATATCAGATGTGTAACGCTATATGAAGAGAGTGAAAGTAGACTTAGACATTTTTGCTGCACATATCTACCACTGCTTCATCCTGGGTAAGTCGGGGTGGTTTTTAGGCAAGGTACCTGTAGCACAGGCCCAGTTCCTGCCTTCTAAGTGTGTAAACTCCTGCTCTAGCCAAGAAGAAGCATCTGCACTTATGCTCAGTTCCTTCTGTTAGGTTTCAAAGATGAATCTGTCCTTCTCTAAAACCTTGCTTTATGATGAGCTCTACGTATTTCTACCTGTTTTTGAGGTAGAAATTACAGCTTAGCCCCAACAGATGGGTTGGTTGGATATGTTTCGTAAATCAAATATTTGAAGTCATTTTCCTTTTGCTTTTCTTTCCAGGATCAATCCTAAAGGCTCTGTGTTTCTAATTTCACCTAGAAAAGATCAATTTCATTTGAAACCTGTTATGCATAGCAGATATTTCTCATTCAGGCAAAATTTTAGGGACTTTTTTTTTTTTTTTTTTTTTTTTTAGTCAAAATGGGCAACACCTTCAGGTTGGCTTTCAATACACAATTAATATTGCTGGAATGGGCACTGAAATACTCCATGTTCATGTGAGACAGCCAGTTTCAGGCCTGTCTAATTCAGACCAGAACCTTGAAATTATCACTCTAGTCTTTGGTGGATGCTCTTCCCATCTGGTATTGTGGTGTAACAGTTACTCATATGCCTCTGTTAGAAGCTGTTCTGTGGGACTTCAGAGATCCAAAGAATCTTGAAACCGTCAACATTTTTCTTGCCGCAGCAGCAAAGTGTATTCTGTCCTGGATCCTGTGCTGCTGTTGTAGGGGAATGAGGATCCTTTTGTTTTGCAACAAAGGATCTCAGGTTTTGATTTACCTACTGAAAATGTTGTTCTCCAGGTTCAATGAATTATTCATGTGCACAGAAAAGATAGCAGTTGTTATTGTCCATAAATGTTTACATACACAAATTCTACAGATAAGGAAATGAAACAAAGTCTAGTATTGATATAAGCCTTAAAATTTGTGTGTCGTTAGCTTCTATTGAAAGAACATTTTAGTTAAATAATTGTTATTTTTTCTATAAATATTTGTGGAATTTAAGTGGTAGGCGTTTCCTTCTATGGAGAATGAAAAGTCTGGCCTCTGTGTTAACCACCAGAGTAACTCTGTTACACTACACCAGATATATGCTTAACTGCTAATTGACATGTACATGTGTGAGATACTGCTATTATGTTGGTGGATTTTGACATTTGTCAGTGAATCTGACATGTCTACTTTTGAAAAGATCCCTGTCTTCATTTTGTTTTGATGTGATTATCGAGGCGTGGGTTGTCTTTGTTCCAGTTAACTCTTGTTGTGGTACATTTTTAGATTTTGTTTTCAAGTATTAGTGAGTTTTGTAACGTCACTATAGCACTGACCAGCAAGTTGCAGACAAATTCTTTTGAAGCATGAAATGTCTTTTTCATCTTTCCCTGACATTACCACGTTCATTTCCTCAGAATGTTTTCTCTTTCTGTGATTCCTTTTCAGCTGCTGCACATAAAGTGTGATAATGATGAACATATGTTTCAAAGACCCTCTACTTTTTTCTGGTGTAACAATGAGGATTCACCTCCTTGTTTAGATATCTCTTCCATTACGCTTACTCCTAGGAGTTCTCCTGACTCTAGACTACCAGCTGGATTGTTAATACCACCACCTTCAAAAAGTGGTCTTCCAAAGCCAACCAGTGAATACAGCTGCCCGAGACCTCGTGTAATCCTGCTGTGCAAAAGCTTTTTTTTTTTTTTTTGGCTTTCCTGTGTTCTGTTGTGTATTAACTTGTGTTAAAAATTTTGCATTTTGTACAGTGGTTAAAGGACAGAGCAGATGTACCTTGGATTCTCTAGCAATACTCTTAAAATATGGAATTTGCAAAGGCTTGCTCTTGTTTCTATGTAGCTTTTTCTCTCCCACCCCCAAATCAAAATTATTATTTTTCCAACATTTGAAATTAGTCCATTAATAAATCTGCTATCTATCAATCTTCTGTTAAAATTGTTACACTAAGAATAGTTATTCAAATCAAGCAATTCTGAAGGGCTTTTTTCCTTCATGAACTAATAGAAAAGTAATCAGCAGTTATCTACCTTTTAGTATACTTTATAAAAACTCTGTGCAAAATGAAGGTTTAAAATTATTTTTAATTATAAGCAATGCTTTTTCATAGCAATATGCTAATAATCTCAACTTCTCTTCCATTTGCAAGTAATGTTTGGCTGTATTTGGCAATCCATGGCTTTTTGCATGTGTTCACTAAATAAAAATGCTTCTTGTGCTTATAGGTATTTAAAACACACATTTCTTAAAATAGCAGACATATTTTTATTTAAATATACTCAAAATGTACATCAACTTTAACAAAATGGCATATAGACAGAAAATGTTAATATAAAGTTTGAGTTCTGCTGTTGTGCCAAAAAGGCTCATTATGACTAAACATAAATACTGCTTATTTATCCACCTTCTATGCAGCAATATGCACTTAGCAAATAAGAAGAATCTGTTAGTATTTACTGTTTCAGAGTCTTTTCAGGATTATCAGTGTTAATTGTAGATTAATACGTGGCATGCACTTATGTATTGAACCGATCCCACCTTCCAGGTGCAGACAAAACCTACCTAAAATCAGACATGGTTTTGTTTGTATGATGAATGGGATAGGAGACTCTTGGTATGTTTCCTTTGGGTCAAGCGTATACATTGCCCTGCTTTGAGTCAGATCAGATGTCTTCCTATGATCTCCTTCAACACAAATTATACTGAATCTCTGACCATGCATGAAAGCACCAAGAGGCTAATGTAAGGTCCACAAATGCAGTAATAAGGGACGACTGTGTCAAAGGAATATTCACTAAAATCTTTTCACAATAAATATTTGAAATTGCTCTGCTGTTTCTCATATTGAGGTCAGTAAGGTATCTGTGCATGTAAAAATCTTTAAAACTAGTTGTTTTAAGAAGCTCATCTCAGGTCTAACAGGGTATACCATGACAGAGGAAGTTTTTTTTTTGTTTGCTTGTTTGTTTGTTTGTTTTTGTTTTGTTTTGTTTGTTTGTTTGTTTAAATAGGGGGAAAAATAAAATAAAAATACAGCAGCCTATGACAATGTGGCTTGCTTTTATGCTTGGCATTTTAGTATACCCAGTTAGAAATATTCCTGGTTTTTGGAAATACTGAACTGTTTTAGATCTCTCCTTGTCCAAATTAAAAGTATGGATTCAAAACTCCTAGGAAATATGTAACGTAGGACCCAGGAGTCTAGTTTTCTCACTGTATTGAGGAAGACCATGCATCAATATCCTTTCCTTCTCAGCAGCCACTACAGCTTCCAGATGTAGTTCAAGGCTACCTATGGGCTTGGCTTAGAAATCTGTGTAATGTGTCGTGAGTGGGCAGCTGCAGTTGCTGCAGCAGAGACACTAAAGAAAGAAACATTGCAAAATAAAACTTAAGGCCATAAAATTATCATGGACCATCATTGCAAGAGACAACCCGTTCGGCACGTTGTGGTATTCATGTGTTCTGAATAGAAGAATCCATCTGACTTAATTTAATCTATGCTTAAAAATTTTCATGTGAATATTTTAGTCAAATTGGGTCTTATTTAAAAGTAGCAGATTTTCCCTGTGCACAGCAGTGTGTCATTCTTATATGCAGAATGTAGGTTTTTGAGACATCTAATCAATAACATTGACATTAGTTTTCCGTATGCATTTTGCCTTCAGCCTGTCAACAGGAATTTTAAACTATTTTGTCACCTGTTTTAACATTCAGTATGCTGTGATTTGACTGTGCCTCATTTGTGTCCTGAATTAATGGACAGATGGCAGGAGGAATGAGTCATTAAAAAATAAATATTACTGTAGAGAGGTAGTTAATTGTCATGTTTGGGGTTTCTTTGCTTATCCAGTAATTTTTAGAAGCCTGACGACATTCTGTGCTTTATGAAATTAATTCCTTTCATTCTACGTGAAGGATGAGAGTTTTAATTTGGAAATCAATATTCACTGTATCTTGTGTCCAGGTTGTTACTTATCAAAAAATACATGTGAAGCTTTGATCACAGTGGGGTATTTTTGCTCACAAAAGGAAGAAATAGTAAATAAATAACACTGGGATTTTGTCTTCTAATTTTAGCTACTTGTTATGTGCATTCAGAAATGTAGCGTATTGCTGTTGCCATATTTCCTGAGGTGGTCTTGTGAAAATAACTGTATTGATACTTCAGGAATATAGAACTGCTTATCACCAGCTTTTTCAGGATTTAACCATGATATATTCCTGGTTGTACAGAATTTACTGAAAATGGAAAAATTACAATGCTGCTTATGTATTAGGGAGTTTTAGCATGTCTGAGACTCTGAACTGCAAATGCCATTCGCTTGGTGTCAGGAGCTGTTTTGTGCATGCTGATGTTTATTTTTAACTTTTTTTTTCTGAAACTGTAGCTCTTATCTGCATGCTGAAAAATTCAGTGTTGTGATTTTTTTTTTCTTGTGAAATATTGCCCTAATATTTATTGTCCTTATTGTAGGCAGGCAGTGTGACACCTAAATCACCCTCCACTGACATCTTTGATATGGTTCCCTTTTCTCCCATATCCCCTCAGTCATCAACACCTACTCGCAATGGTACACAGCCTCCTCCAGTACCCAGTAGATCTGCAGAGATCAGTAAGTTTTATGACAACTGACCTATTTTTTTCTTACATTTTATTATTATTTTTTTTTTAATAAATCTTCTGAAGAGGTTTGCATACATTTTGCTTGAAAAGCCAGGTATGTTTTCTGTAAATCACATTTGATAATGACATTTAATTTTTATACTATCTTCCCAGTCATTGATGTTGCTGCCAAGTTACATTACAAACAAATGTATTTACATGCTGAAACTGTATGGGAACTGTAATTTGCCTTTTCTTTTATAGTATGTTTCTCATAGTTAATTGAGAAAATATTTTGACTTCCCTTTAGTTCTTTCCTTGTCAAGCCACATTTGTAGCACCTAAAATCTATGTTTCTTGGGAAGATAGCAGGTGGAATAAGTATGGTGAATGATGATGCAGAAGAGAAAGAGTTTAAGAAATCCCTCAAACTGTAGAGTCTTGGAATAATATTTTTAATACTGCATTTCATATATCATCTACAGCTTTGTTTTTCAGTTATAGTTGATGAACCTCTCAACATTAGTGGGCAATTCCTGAAAATCTCTAAAAGATAATTAATAATAGCAAATGCATTTTCCAAATGTTTGAAGGCTGTTATATTAAGGTTCTCAGCTTCACTGGAAGTCATTTAGGAATCCACAGATTGTTTCTGAAAGCTTGGGGGGAGGTGAGGGAGAGGGAAGCAAACACACAAACAGTGTTGGAGTTTGTAGAATGTCAGTCTGAAGGTTGTACTTTCTCTCTCATGCCTATTTTAGTATGGCTAAGGAACATTAGTGTTACAGTCTGCCACCATACACCATATTTGAAGAGTTTCTATCCATCTTGGGGGAATGTTGCTAGTACGTAGAATTTTCAGGTATGAGTGCAAACTGTGCACGATTATAAAGATGCATTGTAAAACTTCAGTCAGCGAGCATCTTCCCCAACACTTTATGTACACACCTTTCTTTTCAGTTGCTTACAAAGATGTCACTCTCTGAAGAGATGTTGAGGGTGTGGATCTGATAATAAATAAATAAATCTACTTTATATAATCATATTTTATGATTTGAAACAAATTTGAGGTTTTTTAAAAGGTCTATTAACAGAATTAAAAAGTATTAAAATAGTTTATGTTCATAGTTTAGTAGAATATTAAACCAAATAGTTTACTACAAACTGAACTGTTATAGTAAGATTTTTTTTGTCTTTGTAAAGAACAGAAAAAAGACACCCCCCCACTACAAACTGTTCTTGTTTGTTTGTTTGGTTTTTTTCCCCCACAAAAATACAAACCAGATATTGCCATAAAATTTATCTCAATATGCATATCCAGATTCAAAAATAGTAGCTTGAATTGAACTATAAGACAAGATTATTTTAGCTGTTATCCTGTCCTGGTTCCACTGAAAGAAATTGTGGGTTTACATGGAAGTCAGCACCCAAGACTGAGTGGTCTTGAGTATTCCACCTGTGTGATTTTGTATTTCTTGATTCACTAGACTTTCTAATATAGAAAATATGATAAATAACAATGTGCAGTGTTTAAAAGTGCTGTGTTTATTTTACACTTGATTCATTTGCATTTAAATTAAGCTGACAGAGTTCAGAGACGTGGCAGGCAGTGCCGCATCTTGTCAGCTGCCTGTTAATACTGCGTGTTCCTCTGCGTGCCATGCTTCAGAGGAAGATTACAGAACAATATACTGTTCTCTGTATATTGCTGATCCTTCCTCTTTCAGTCTATATCCTGGTATATTGTATGTTGCAAACTGTTGCATTCATCAACTATTAACATCCTTTGGCATATGCCAAAAATGCACTTTGAAACAGAAGAAGATTTTATATTCAAACAAGGACTTAGTGTCTTAGATGAGAAAGTTCAGATCCCTTAAGAACTTTGTTCAAGCTGTGTTATGTTGCAGTATTAATAATGTACAGTAATGCATTGTTTTATATGTTATTGCTCCCAGTAGAGGCAGGCTGGCGTTTCTTTCTCCAGTACAAGTCAGACAGGTGGCAACCAAGATGAGCCAAAGTTTTGAGTCTCTGATTTTCTGAGGTCTTCTTTTCGTGTTCTTCTCTTCTTTCTTTGTCAGAGCACTTGGGCATTTTTTTTCCATTATTTTTGATGAAATTATAGGATGGTTTTATTGTTTTTTATCATTTTTATAAATGACGTCTTTTGCTTTGATTAGTGCTCAGCAAGTGGTTCATGAAGCCTCACATTGTAAATACTGGAAGAAGAGCACAGCACTCACCTTTTCTTGGAAGGGTTATCTCCAAATCATTTCAGCTTTTTTAAAAGGGAAAAGATTCTTACAGTTTTCTATTCTTATTCAGCAGTAGAGCAATATGGCTTCTCAGTAAATGTCTGCACAGCAGTGGATATCTAAGTAACAGCAAATGGGTTTTGTTGTGTTTTGGTTTTTGGCTATTTTAAAGGAGAAAAGTTCATGCTCTTTGGGAAGGAAATTTGCAGATCAGTCACATAACATGATGTGTCTTTAGATAATAATTACAAAAGAGTGACTCTTTGAAAAACAAAAGACCTTTCCAGAGTTGTATTTCTACTCAAAATGTTTCTGAGAATTACTTCCTTTAATGCTGATTTTACAGTGACTGGCTTGCAGGCTGAACAGAAATATTGCAGCCCAGTACAATAATTATTTAATTGAAAGATTGGCACATACTTAGTGCAACCAAAAATACAGTGTTCAACACCATACTGCTGCTTACTCTGAGCATGGGGTAAGGGACTGCAAGTGTTCTTGTAAGTTATTTTGAAAAATAATTTGTGTATTTCTTGTTGGCACAGCGTTATTATCTTATCTCAGAGACGAGTGGAGAGGAACATTCTGTTGAATTGTCCAACATTTATTTCACTCAAAGGCATCTGCAATAATCCAAGGTCATAACTGGCATATGTAGAAATCTGCTCCAAGATGCTATCTTTCCAGAGTCTGTTGTCAGAATAATGGTGGAGCCATTTTTTTTATGGTGTAATAACTCACACACACACGCAAACACACACACACAAAGTAGCCTGCAGCTAAGGGAAAGGTTTCATGGACCTCACTACCTCAGCTTATTCCAAATACTTTCTTGGGTCCTTATCTTCAGTATGATTAATTTTTGTCATCACAGCTGATCCAGGACATCTGGGGAAACCATTTATCAGCATAACTCTGTATCTGGGTGATAACTAATGTAAAGACTGGGATGCAAAATACAGCAGAAAAGCCAAATATTTGTAGAGTTTTGTTTGCTTGGTTATTACTAGGTTTGAGTTTACCACGGACTGCAGGCTGCTACTCTCCAGTATTATTTGTTTCTTGTCCTGAATGTCAGACCACTTACAGAAACAAGAATTTATTACCTGTATATGTCTTTCTGTGGTTTGAATTATGCACGTAAAACATTAGCATTTCGCGGTTTTGAATTTTTTGGTTGATTCCCAAGCAGTGAATTTATTTCTTCCCAAGAAGGAATGGGATTGGACAGAATGAGGGAAAGGAAATTGTGTGTTGTTTGAGGAGATTGTTTTCAAAGGCTTACTGGTTGCTTTGTATTGGAGAAAGAAATGCCTATCTACACTACAGTTATTTTTGAGAGTGTGCCAGGCAAGATATTCTTATATTTGATCTTATATTTAATATATTTTCTTGCAAATACTGTAGCATGAAATAAAATATTGCTGGTTTCTCTGGTCTCTACTAAAAAGGAGCACCGAAGTGAAAAGTAGGGTGAATACTGACAGAAAAGCTTATGGAGATCCCATACAACAGTGGAGCTCTGTAATGACTAAATTTTAGTATTCATCCAGTTTCCACGTGTTCTTCAGGTTCTGTTCAAAAGAGAAATACTGATGATGATACTGAAAGTATTTTGAGGTGCATTATTTCTCCCTGACTCTTAGCAATGCAATCTCTCATGTAACACATAACCTTTGAATGCAGAAAAGCAGTTGTACTATGCACTTTTACAGCCATTTCACTGAAATGGTTGTCAAATTGAGAGAGTTCCCAAACTATTTCACAGAAACTCAGCCAGGAAATACTTACCTATTTTTAATTTGATTACATGCAGTTTTAATATGTTTTAAGAAACTGTTTTCATCTTTTTTTTTTTTTTAATCTGTTTTTAAAAATCTGTTTTAATAAATTACTCCCTGGATAACTTTAAAGTTGGCCTTGAATAACAATATGAATAAAATAATCCTTCACATGAAGGCATGTTCCACTTAAGGAGCTAAAGCTTCTGCCATTCCCCTGCTAATTAGCTCAGTACTGTCATTAATAAAAGCACAATAATTAGGCATGAATAAGAAAATGTGCAGAATAATGTACAAAATACGTGCTTTCAAAAATAGTGATAAGGCCTTTCAGTCCTAAGAAATGAAAGAGTTGTTTCTTTCATAAATACATGCTTTGAATATTTGTGAAGTCTCAGTGTTGAAACTGGCTGCTTTTAGCTTTCTGAACACACACAGGACTGTCAGTTCCTTCTTAGGGTAAAAATAACGTATGAAAAAGGAGGGAAGAAAATGGGCCTATTTACTGAACAAATAGATTTATGAGAGACATAAAGCATAATCACTTTCTCCTCAGTAGAGGTTAGTTTGAAAGTTAAAGCTGCTCCACATCTGAAGGTCATCAAGTAGGAGTGTAAGAACATGTAAGGACACTGGTTACACTGGAGCAGATCCATTTTGGATGTGAGAGAAGCAAGGGGTGAGGTAGATCCCAATTTTTACATTATATTATCCCAGTTGAAGTCTATTTTGCGTAAAGGTGGTCTGCCTCTGCCAGGAAAGATGGAAAGTCCTGATTTTGGGGGGGCTCAAGTGGGCTTTTGGAATAAAGTTCTCAGATCTGGGCCATCTTCTGTTCCCATGTGACAATTTGTAGCTGCTAGAGGAGATTTTTAAATGTGTAATTAATCAAGTTCCTGCTTGTTTCTGTACTTTATTATGGGAATAATGGTAGCTGCTAATTATTTAAAATATATGCATATATTTTACATATGCAGCATGGTAACACCAAATGATTTAGGTCAAAACCCATGGACACTTGTGTATACAATAAAATGTTGAAGAGCCTAGCCAAGTAGAGGTCTATAATTTGGACTCTGTGGATGCCAAAATAATTACTTATATTTAGCCTATACGAGCATATATGCAGCCTTTTCAGCACTGACAACATGACTGGTAACACTGTGACATGGATTTTTTGTCAGGTTCTCAATTGTCAGTTTCCATATCTTGTATGTTAAGGGTAAAATTTTGGGCTGAACCAGAAACTCAGGTATTTATTTCCAAGATACTAATAGCCCTTTTCAGGCTTTTAAGGTAACACTGTTTTAAGTGAGGTAGCATGATTACCGGGTTTCTTGCTGGTCAAAAATGAAAGTCAGAAATAGAGGATAATGGTTTTAATATTTTCTCCAGCAGTGATAAAACTGCCTTGAGTGTTGCCACCAATGTGATGGGATTGTGTTAGAAAAACGAGCTTCATACTCATTTTGGTCAAGGCAATGTGAGATGGAACGTGTGTATAGATGGCACTGTTACCTGTAGAGAAAAAATTCTTATTACTGAGAAGAAAAAAAAAATATATATATATATATATTTAGACTGTCGGATGTGAAGAAGCATTACACTGTTGCAGTAAGAAAAAAAAAAAAATGTTATTAGAAGTGTTTCTTATTCAGATTAAAAAATAAAAATAAAAATAAATAAACACTAGAAAACTTCACACTGTATGTTGTGACAGAGAGAAATTTGTAATCGTATTTATGGATGATACAGATTTAGTGGAATCTTAGGGTAAGTGAGCTTTCATGGTCTTCTCCTTTCCGTTTCACTCTTCTTTTTTTTTTTTTACCTGTTCTTCCTTGCTTGGGTTGTACAGCCCTGTTACTACCAGTTGTGCACTGAGGAATTCTAGCAAGTGACCTTCCACGAGTAAGGGTAGTCATCTGTCTTTACAAAAGACCTTAACCTGACGGTAAGGAGTGGCAGACAGGAGACAGGAAGGCTAATTTATTTGTGAAAATACGCTTCTGACATAATGTTAAGATGAAATTTGACAATTGGCATGCAGTTGTTCCCTCTTCATTTATGAAACCTCTATATAGCCTGATTCCAGAAGGCACTTGAGTAGGAGCTCCCTTATTCAAATTGGAATTTCTTCTCATCGGGTCCCTAAAATTCTTCTAGAAGGCACAAGCGTTTAATGAAAACTACATGGATGCTCAAACAGAAGTTGATGATGCTCTTGGAAAAATATTTGAGTATAAAGGTTTGGAAAACTAATCAAGACAGGACTTTCAAATATGAATGTTAAAAATTGCAGTTAATCAGTTGCGTAACTGGACGTGCTATTATTCAACTTTTTAGGAGATATAAGCTGACTTTTTCAAAGAGCTATTTTCATAGATCATACCTTTTCTCTCAGTGACCCATTTTTCTGTTGTTCTAGAGAGAGACCTTTTTGGAGCAGAACCTTTTGACCCTTTTAGCTGCGGAGCAGGAGATTTCCCTCCAGACATTCAGTCCAAACTAGATGAGATGCAGGTAATTATTGTTAATTATGTATTTTTCTATGGCAATATGAATATTATTGAAATACATCTTTAGCGTATTTTAAAAATGTTTTCTAAGCTGCACACACACAAGTACCTGGGGGGGAGAGGGGGGGGGAATGATGGTTTCTTTTTGTACTTGTGGGCTTTGAGTTGGAATTTGAATTTGTCTACCTGAAATTCCTCTCAAATGTTACCCTGTGGTATTAAAACTGACACCTGCACCTATTTAAGGTTTCTCAGCAGTGTAAGCAAAATGGATACTGCTATTCCTGCCTGGGAAGGGACTGAGTGAAGTTAAAGAAAGAGCTGAGGCAAGAGCCCTACAGATGCATTTACCATGTTATACTTCAGCGATTGTCTGCTGCCTTTAAAAGTATCCGTATTTGACTATGGCATTCTGGGACTTAAATATTAATAATTGATTCAAGAATTCTGAACTGATGTGTTTTTTCATCAGAAAACGTTTGTTGGCTCTGAAATACTCTATTGTATCTGTTCAGATATTGACCCAATTTTGAAGCAGTGATAGAAGAAAACTTTCAAGTTGTGGACTAAGCCACTCTTCTCAATCAGACTTTCCAAGCTGCTAGTTCCTTGCCAACCTTGCTTATCTGTTTTTTCAGCAGCCTGCCAGAAGGCTGAAAATACTGGGAACTTGAATTTCTATGTTCCTGGCTCTTCAGCAGGAAGTGTTCCCAGACCTGTTGTATCTTGACAGCCTGCAAAGTACAAGAGCTAGCTCTCAGGCTCTCGTAGTTACTCATTTTTAATTGTCTTTAATACAATTTAAGTACAGTTTAATTTTCCAAAGTAAAATTTTGGAATTCCTGTTCGTGGCAAATTTAATTGTTCATGTCAGTTTTAGGGTTGCACCACTGGCAAAATCCATTCACTGTGAGATATAAAAAGGAGATTCTTGCTCATCTGTACTTTGGCCTGCTATCATTTCAGATAGTACCAAAAAGCCATAGCTGGCTTCTTTGCAGTTCTGGTAAAATCACTTATGTTTTGTGAATGCCATGATGTTATCACCAACTTCATTAGCACAAAAAAACGCCGAAATCTTTTCACACCTCACATTGATATATATCACTTTCCATTGAATATAGCCTGTTTTAGGAAAAAGCGTATTACAGTATCTGTGGATACTGGGAAAAATCCTGTGGTTATAGGTAAGTTCACATGCTAGGAGTTCTTATTACAGATGATGTTCTAACAAAATTGTAAATTGTTAGGCCATGACTTCTACGTGTCATCACTATAAAATATCAGTAAACGGGTCAGTAGAAATCTTTATCAAAGATTTTTTAAGCCATAAAATGGAAAACTTCTTTCAGCTTTTACTCTGACCTAAGAAAAATACAAAATGAAATAAAATAAATCTTAATACATTGCTATGTCCTATTGCAAAGAATATTGCATTAGTTTGCCCTGTACAAAAATGTTTGTTTTTTCTCAATTTTCCGTGTGATTTGTAAACTAGTCTCACAGCGAGTCTAGCATACCCTGAAACCTTTACTGAAAATGAGTTAGTAAGTCTTTGTGTTGGCATAAAACTTGTTCACATGTAATCCAGTTGAGATCAAGGGCAAAGCTGACAGGATGGGGGGGGGTGTGGGCAGAAGTCAATTCTGAGATTGGCCAAAGCAAAAGCTATGTCCAGTTACTTTCCTATGACTTCCTTCGATCACTTTGTAAGTCACTGTTAGATTTTGTTGCCATGCAGAAGTTCTTTCTATAGATTATATTAATATGAATCAGTGGTGAAAAATACTGATTGAAATATGTTTTTTCCTAATATCTCTTTTATCTTATGCTTTCCTGGGTGCCTAGCGTCAGCGATGGTTGGTATATCATATTTTAATAATGGTATTTAAATCATTTACAAATGAAATGTGCACTCATTCGTTTATTGGGGTTTCATTTTTATGAATATATGTGTGTGTGTATATATATATATAACAGCTTTTAAGATTTGTATTTTATGTATGCAGTCTTGTAAGTCAGGGACATTTTCATTTTTAGAAGCCTACAATTTTTAAGGTAGAGACAGCTGGTTTTAGTTTTCTTTAGATGACAATACTAAGCCTTAATTTTCTTTGCTGTTTGTTTTCCATGTGTTCTAGAGAAATGTCCAGTTCTTTTCTTTGGATTGCCGTTGATGAAATGGTCTACCCAAACCTGTGTTATATAGATTTTTTTTTTTTTTTTTTTGTACTAGTACAGTCACTGATGTAAAAGTGCTTATAATTGGAAATATTTACTTTAAAACTTGCAATGAGCAGAAGATAGCTGTGCTCGAGGTCAGCAGTTGTTAGGCACAGTCTATAAGGAGGAAGAGAAAAATGGCTGCTACAAAAGGCAAAACCACGAAGTATGTAATGTGCTCTGAGAAATCTAAAATTAGGGAACATAAAAATATAAGCTGCTTTCCTTCTCTGAAGTACCAAGTTAAGGGAGATGTTGTCTTCACATATTCGAAGTACAGCCTCAGTAAATACGTACATTTCAATAAATGTACAAATGTCAGTTATTTAATAAAACATCTAAGAGTTCTAAATATAAACTTGTTCTGAGAGGGTATTGTTAAATATAGGTTAACCTGCAGTCAGAGTGGCAAGCCAGCCAGCCAGTGGTTGGAGCAGCTCAGTCCAGTTTGTTGTCCCATTCCTCATATTGAACTGTGTTAAATGCCATGCCCCAGTCTGCAGAAAAGCTGTTTCAGAATACATGTGTGGTGGAAGATGCCATTTAAGCAAAATGGAAGAAAGCACAGCAAAGCAGAAGAGGCACTGGGGAATAAACTCTTCAGTAGTGGGTGCTTTTGCTTTGTATCCACTATTCTGAACTTAATGAGATCAGATCAAATTCCTCGACTTCTGGGAGAACAGCTTACATTTACACTTTAGGGAGGATCCAGATTTCATAGTTAGGCTCTTTCTATTCCGTTTCTCAGTCCAATTTCTGCTGATCTTCTTGGAGAGCTCTAAACTCCAACATGTGCTGAGATCTAAGTTTTACAGCTCAGACCTCTCTCTGATGACTCTCCAACCTCCTGTTTCCCCACCCTTGTGCTGAAACATATTTTCATCCTATTTTGACTGCATCCAGGCATTAATAAAATAAATCTATTTTCCCAGAAATCTCACAGTGAAGGGAAGTTTCCCTGGATCTTGAATCATACCAGCAACAGCTGCTATGATTTATTAAAATCTCAAGGTAGTTAATATCCTAAAGCTTCCAGGAGCTGCAGGCCATTCTGCCTGCACAGCCCAAAGCAGTCAGGAGGCTTGTCTTATTTCCATCTGAAGTAAGTTATGCTCAGCCCTCTAAATTATCTTCTCAGAGACATGTAGATTTATCATTAGTTCATTGGGTTTGGGCTGAATTAAACTCATTGAGTAAAGGCAGGTGGTGAAGGGATAAACAAGCTAACCTCAGGCAGAGCCATAAGGGTTGACTTTGGCATAAGTACCTTGTGATAAAATGAATGTTCTTGTCCTTTTTCACTGCTTGTTGTTTTTAACTGGAATAGCTCACATCTTTATGTGATGAAGAATCAAAAAAGAAGTGGGAGTTTTGGAAGAGGGGTTGTTTTCAGGTTACGTTTTCTACTGAAAACAAGCCTTGCTTCTTTAAGAGACCCATCACATCTGTTAGCAAAATATTGACATTTTTTCTGGGTAACTAAGATATTCGGTACTTATATTAAGTCATCTTGGAAGTAAAAAAGTTATATGACACTGTTATTATGGAGATATGAGCAGAGAAGCAAGGCACAATACACTTTATAGTCCTTCCTCTTCCCACTCCTGTCCAGAATCAGGGGATGGTCTTTTTCTGTGTTTCCTAAAAATCAGCTGATTTGAGCTGTTTTCTGACTAAATTAGAAGTTATTGTTTCCCGAGCCTTTAAAGTACAGGAAGCACAAGTTTTTTGATGAACAGGCAGTGTGTTATGCTAAGAAAATTTATTTTTAGAAGCTGAAATGTTTATATTAAATACTTTAAAATTTTGAGTATTAAAATTAATGATGTCTATTTTATATACACAGTACGTAATGTGTACCAAGTGCTGATGATATGTCATTTTAAAGAAAAAATATTCTGCCTAATACATTAATCCAGTTTATTAGAAAAGAATAAAAATGAAACGATTTATAACTCAATTTATGACTACTCAGTGATTCCAAATGACATCATTATTATTACAGCTGTGAATGCTGGGTTTTGGAGTGGAGAGTAAAAGGTAGGGACATACTGTATGATGGGTATTATAATAATCATACAGTAACAATAAGTAGGAACCATAAGAATTGAGAGAAGTGTGTGTATATGGACTGTATTCCTGAAAGTGGATGTAAAGCTTTAAGAGTTCTGCATCACCAAGGAAAACTACAGCGTAGGATACTGATATTCTTGCCTGCATAAATCACAGTTCAGCTGTGTCTTGATATAAAGGAGAATCTTTTCTTAAAACCTTGTCTTTCCACAGCTTGGTAGATGACAGCTCATAGGGTACAATTTTTAAATTATGATATATTTGCCAAAGTGGAATCTGCAAAAATACAGAATTATTGAAGAATTTGGAGTTAGCTTGCAAAACTTGTGGGACTCAGAATGGAGATGGATGTGGGAGATATCAAGTCTGTGCTTTCCTGATCTTCAGAAATTTGATTGCAATCATTTTGCCAAAGTCTGTTGGAATAGTACATTATGAATTTTTCCCCTTTTGAGTGCCACATTTAATTAATGGGAATTTTGCTTGAGGCAGTCTAGCTTCCTTTGAGTGTCCTGGTTTATAATCTTACATGCTTCTTTTCCTTTACCTTAAATACTCTTAAAAAATAAATCTATATTTGACATTCTTTTGAGGTCTGAAAAATGCTCTGGTGGCAATCCTGATGACCTGTCTGTGATTTTTTTGTTTTGTTTTGTTTTCATTGACTCTGTGGTTGCCCTGTGATGACAGTGAGTTTTGTGTGCTGTAATAGGTGAACATCAGAAAAAATCCTCCATGATCAACATAGCAGCTGTAAGACAAGCATGCTTACAGATCTGATTTGCTCTTACCTGGCCAGAAAAAAAGCATTGGACATGCAGCTGCATGAGACACCAACAAACAGTGCTCAAATATAGAGAGGAAAGATAAGAGCATTCAGGAGGACATGAAAAGTATGCGTGTTCAGTCATAGCTGGCACAGCTTTGAAAGTGCTCTCCAGAGGGCTGTGTAGGAACTTGCATGTCCTTGTTAAACCAGTTGCTGTAGCCCTTCTATTAGTGCATCTGTATTAAGCATCTCCAGGTTGAAGCACTGACTGTCCCATTTACAACCTCAAAACTGGAAGCATCCTTAAAATATTTAGACAGATTAAGATAATATTTAGACAGATTAAGATAATTATATAATTTTTTGTAATTTTATAATTTTTAATTTTTAGACAAATTAAGATGATATTTAGACAGAGTTTAAGATGCACAAAAACTGAGGGTTTTATGATTCAGCAGGCTAAAATGTAGGGCTAATCCTAGGACTTGTGCCCTTGTGTAAGCAGTCCTCCTCTGTTACATCAACAAAAATGCATCCTTTGGGTAAATGAGCAATGCCCATTTATTACAGGTTGTGTTTGACTTGGAACTTCACACAGTTTGCTTGAAATATCTTCTGCATTGAACGCTTTTCCTGATAGCTTGTTAAAAAGCACAGAGGGGGAAAGAAAAAGTCAAATATAGCAGTGAGTTTTGGCAGCACTGTCACTCAGGTAAGGCAACTAAGCACAGTTTGAAAAGGTTTACAATCCAGTAATGCTTTGTCTCACCATCTTATAATATGAATATTAGGAAAATATAGATTTTGTTTGGAAGATCTGAGATCATTTAGTAACCATCTCCAGGAATGTTCTAGTTCTCAGCATTGCTCTTCTGATGGTAGTAGCTGGTAGGATTATTAAATATTCATTCACTTTTAAAAATCTAGCATGTGGTTTACATTTTTTTGAAATGCAGCTGATGTGATTTGTGATTTATCTTTTAAAGCCAAAAGGTATCCTCTTGAGGTACTCCTATGCATTATAAGAAAAGATGAGTTTATGCCCAGTCCCAGTACAGGCTGCCTTGCTAGAAGATTTATTTTGTTTACAACATGCTTGATTCATAAAAGCACATATTATTGATTTCATAGCTCGTGATCAACAGTTCTCCAAGTGAACTGTAGGCTCAGGCTGTACTGAACTGAACATTGGAACAGGTGCCACTGGAGTTGATGTTCTCATGGCATTTCTATTCAGAGCCCAAGTTTCCAGTTTCTTGCAGCCTTACAATATTTTCACCTAAAAGACCAAAATTTTCTGGGTTTAAAGGTGACTTTTCTTTTGGAGGTCAAGACATAAATAATCAACTTATTTCAAAGAAAAAATAGAAATGAAAACGAGTATTTTCCCCATATTAAAAGTGATATTATTTTAGAATTGGTGCAAGCTAAGTACGTTTTGAGAAGTTATTTTCAGTAGAGCAGGTGGTAACGTCTACCTTGACTTAGTGCTTCTGCTAATAAAATAAAAGAGACATTTTTATCTGAACTTTTAAAGAATTCCTTTGCCCTTTCTAAAGAGTATCATATTTTATTTCATTGAGTGTTACACGCCTTTGAAATTCACCTTTTGTTCTTTGCAATAAAGCAGGTATGGTTTTATTTGCCTTTTAGAAAGGCTCAGATGACTGTAGGCTGTAAAGCATACACCTGTCCATGTAACCACACAGTGAATGATTCAGAACAAGCCTCTGAGATTTTGTTGAGTACCGATACACTTTTCATTGGAGTACTTCTAAGATAAGGGATTACTGATTGTAAGAGACATGTGGAATTAATAACAATGTCCATGACTTAGATCTCCTTCAGGTATAAATATAATAAACTTTTTGTTTATATAGCAATCTAATACTTCCTGCTTATAAGTCATGTTGAATTTTACTCAAGAACAACATGGTTCAACTTATGTAAACTAATACTCAATATTTTTGTTCTAATAATACTTTCTTCATTTCATATACAAACGTTATTTCTTTTGTTATACCACAGATAAATCCTTCTGTACATTAATGACTAATAGAAATTTAGAAAAAAATGGTTGACCAAATACTGTAAATGTCTGTGAGTTATCCTGTGAAGTATCCTTTCAAAAAGTCATAGAAGTGCTAATGATCAGAATTTGACCTAAAAATAGGCTTAAATTTACATGTTTGTAGAAAGATGTGATATTCCTCCAGATATTGCTTTCCTTTTTATTAACTATGTCTTGTTTCATTGCAGGAGGGGTTCAAAATGGGATTAACTCTTGAAGGCACAGTATTTTGTCTTGACCCACTAGACAGCAGATGCTGATGCCAAGAAAATAAATGTGAAATTCCTACGCAGTGTTTATATTTTGAACACACATTCACAAATATTATCCATGTGCCAAAAATTGCTTTTTTCAACATGTAAACTCATATGAGGTTTGCTTCTGTAAAAATCCAGCTTAGTTCCAGTCTTTCCCTGTATAAATGTAAAAAGTTGTATTTGTTTATGAAATATGAATTAAATTACACTGTTGTGTTTCTTTCTCTCAAACTTTTGCCCAAGTTTACTATGCTTTATGACTATTAGCTTGAAAAAGTTCTTCAGAAAGCTCACACATACCTCTCTCTGCAAACATGCAAGCATGATTTTTACATAACGCTTTAGTTGGCAGTATTTTGAAATGAAATTTTTAAGCCATTATTTAAAGTTCAGTCAGTCAAATGATAAATTGCAAATGCAGGTAAAAAAAGCAGAAAGTACCTACCATTAATATATGCTTAAAATAAATCTGAATGCTATGTAATTAATTTCTATTACCTTGTACAGTTATTACACTGTAGATGTGTTGTTACTAGTTCGTAAAATCCATAACATTTTTAAGTCCTTGAATCACGTTTTAGAAGCTAACAAATTGTTAGTCTGCCAATTAGTGTTTAATGAGCATAGAAGAGCTGCTAAATTGCAGAAATGACAAAGTCACTGCCCTTTGTTTTGATATTTTATAGCTAAACTGTAAATTGTGTAATTCATTACATGCTAACAATAATTTGAAAATACGATTATGATCTTGCATTTACTTAAAATTTCTGTAATTTTATGCACAAGTAGGCACTCTGTTTACTGGGATCAATTCTGTAAGTTGGTTTTAACACCTGAACATTCACAGTCAGGCTCTGTTGGGTGTTATTTTCACAGACTGCATTAATATTGTATGTCTTAATATAATTTTGAACCTTGCTGCAAGAATTGAGTATGTTAATAAGTCCTTCATACTCGTTAGTTGTTCATGTTACACAAACAACTGCAAACCAAAATTTTCAACTGCTAGTGAGTTCAACACTGACCTGTCTATGCATACTCTTCACTTATCTTAAACATAAGCAATAAAATAATATGCTAAACTTATATCAGAAAAGTATTTTCATCAGTGTTTTAATGCCCAAACACCACCGTAGTTCAATTTAATCCTTTTAAAATTTCTCCTTTTTCCCCTTATAAAACATAAAGATGTGGAAAAAAAATAGAGCTTTTTGTTTATTTTTTCTTTTTTTTTTTTTTTTTTTCATAAGAAGTGTTTTTTTTGTGATAGTGTTATGGTTTTGTCCTTAAGAGTTACAGTTTACACAAAAAAATGTATTTTGCAAATTCACCGTCACATATATATCTTCATGCCCTGTTCAATGAAGTACTTCTGCAAAGGCCTTTGAAAGTCTGCTGAAAATAAATTATTCCTGAATGGATTATTCCTCTTTTGAGTTTAATGTGTGCTCAGGTACCTTGCTGAACAGGGGCCTTAATGTTCTACATTACAATAGTCTTCCTTTCTGTTAGTCTCTTTTGAACATTCATATAGAGTATTATATATAAATATATAAATATATATTAAATCACTAACAAATAGAATAGTATATGTTTCATAAAAAAAAAAGTCTTTATAATTTTGTTTGTCATATAGTATTTTGGAATTTGTATAATGAGGATGTTTAGTAGCCATAGCAATGGCCTTTTTTTAACAAATAGAATTTGTATTTTTATTGTACTTTAAAAAGCTTTACATAATAAGCATATATTTAGTGGTCATTTATTATCAATGGTAACATTAAGATAATATTTGCACATTTTAAGAAATGTTTTTCTTTACCAATTTTTATGATAGTTGACTGCGAATGGCATGGTTAAATATTGCATAACTGGTCAATCCACACAAAAATACTCAAATCAACACAACAGTGCATTTTTGATGAAAAGGTTCCGTGATTCAATTGGAAACTGTATTTCTATGTAATCTCAAATGTCTGTTTAATTTTGCCTAAAATAAATGTTTTTAAATAAATTGCATCCTAGAACACAATGTTCATTCAGTTAAATGCTCAATGGAGGGAGGGAGGGAGGGAAGAGGTGTGAATGTCGGGTAAGACCTGCCACGAAGAACAGTTCAGTCACCTTGGCAAGAACTGATGAAGAACTGATAAGATCTGATAAGAATTAAGTCTACTGGTAAGAATCTGATATCGGGTGGTGTAAAATTGCAGACATGTTTTCTGGCCTTTGATTTTGAGTTTGATCTGATCTGTAATCAGGAGAGAAAATCTGTTTTATATGCAGTTATCTAATGCTAGTAATTAGAAATTTTTTATTCCTCATTTCTTTCCTGTCTTTCTGCAGTGCTTCATGTATTTAATGGTCTCTTTTTATTGCCTTTTTTTTCCCTTATAATTAGCTAATAAATATAATAAGCTTCTAAATGAAACTATTGGTTAGTGAAGGAGTTTTTCCATTGCAAAAATTCTTGTCACGCTATAACTCAAAACCTATTTAACCTCTTCTATTTGCAGAACTGGGGGCTTGGACAGTTGATAGGAATGAACGCTGTCAGGCTAGCAAGAAAGGGGTATGTGTAATCTCCTGTGAGTTAAACACAAGCTATTCTTCTTTCCTTGAACTCATGTATCAATGTTCCCACCAGTATTGGTGTTCTTTTACAGATAATGCAATAACGTTGCAAGCTACATTTTCTGACTATTACTTTAATTTTATATATTTAAGACCAGTACAAGGGGTCTTGTTTTCCTTAGAGGAAAGGGGAGTTCTCCCATTGGTCTGAAAATAACTTTGTTGTTGGAAGCTCTATTGTTACAGATTCCTTCCTTTTGCTTTTCTATTATTTATTTTTTATGATGTGGACTGTTTATTTTTTCCTTCCCACCTACTTACTACACTACCGCCTAAGTAAATAAGGTGCTTAGGTTAGAATACTTCTCAAGTCAAGAAAGTTTATACAGGGTTAATTTGTGTGTTTTCTTTAATGACTTTAATTTACTGAGCATCATCACAGGATATTCTTAGCTTAACCCATTCCTCTTTATGCAGATTGGCTTGTAAGGGGCTGTCTTTTGTCTTTCATGTGACAGATTTCTGCTAGACGTAGAATTGATCAGGTCATTCAAATTGGCAAAGATACATCCTTCATGTGGCAAAAGGCATTACATTTCAGTTTGGCTTCCCTTATGGAAAGGAGGAGAGGAAAAAGAAAGTTCCCCAGGTCTTTTCACACTTCTAGAGGTAAGCGTAACTGTGTAATCCCAAAGGTGATTGAACTTGCCAAGAAATGGAGCTGGCTCAGAGACTTCATTATGATGATTATTTTTCAATTTGTTGAACTATGCAGAGTCTCATTCTCTCAGAGCAATTCTGCTTCACATAAAGTGTCCCTTCTGCAATGGGAGAGTGTGCCACTGCCTGAGAATTCTCCAGTGAAACATCTGGAGCCCCAGTTTTCCTTATATCCTGTTGGTTGCTGCAGATTGTCACCCTTTAGACACTCTTAAGAGATATGTTAGTAAATGCGGCTGAATTATCGGCCTTCTTAAGATGACACTTTGGGCTTCTGCTGCTGCTTTTAGAAACAGAGGATGCAAAAGTCACTCTTAAAAAATACATGTAAAAAAAAAAAAAGTCTGACTAACTAACCATACAGTCCAAAATGCAACCAATAATGCCTGCAAGCTGGTGTTCTGTAAGCTTCAGCTAAAAGACAACAAAGAAGTAAGCTTTAGTATATAATTAACCTGCATTTTTCCCCATTTTAAGAGAAATAATGAGCGATTGGGACATAAGTTGCATTGTCAGCTAGTGAAAATACATAGTACTTCTCACCAGTAGGATAGAGGAAAGGATCTCCTTTTGACCAGTTATTTCAGATTGGAAGGGAACATTTTGTTCCAAGTAAAGCCTGACATTTGTAATATATGTGGCATTCTTGATATGCTTCAATATTCAGTGTCAGTGCAGAGATTAAAGAAACTGCCCATTTATTTATTTATCAGATCAAAACACTGCCTGGAACTTAGAACATTCTTTCAGTGGGTTTCATAGATGGCATAATATTTGTGTGAGGTGGGGTGAAGGTTTTTGAACATGTGAATATGCAATTTACCTTCTGTGTTCAAGAAATATCTTGAGAGTCTAATTTATATATAGTTTGGGCTACAAAACGGCATGTTTATTCTCCCACAGTGAATTCTGTGATGGATTAAACTTTAAGGTTCACATGAATGGCAAAATCACTGTTTGACTTTTTGCTTTTATTTTTTTTCCACATTTTCCACTATTTAGCTCAGTAAAGCTTTATGCCTTGTAATAAAGAATAGGAAAACGGAGGAGCAGAATAGGAAGGAAGTATAGCAGAAAGATGAGGTGGAAAAAAATATACTGTGCATCTTAGTAACTTTGTGATTTTGTTTATGAAACTTAACTGAGTTAATAACATCTCTCTCTGCCACATCGGCTTTTATGGCTATCTCAGGATTGCACAAGGGCCACCAAGAAGCAGATTTGACATATTAGCTGTCCATGAGAACAGGTAGAGCTGTCTGAGCTAATCTCTTTATTAATCTCCTTATGATAAAAGAGCTTTCCCAAAGCAGGAGTCTTGGAATAGACCCTTCAGGTTTTCCATGACTGCAGTTACCTTTGCAGTTTCATCCTAACACAAGGCTTTTCTGACTAAAAAGATATCTGGAAAATCCATTCAACTGAGTCTTCTTGGGGATCTACCACATTTAAATAGTTGCAAGTTTTATTTCTTCTATTTTTGAAAGTATTCTGTGAGCAATTTGTTCAGTTTAAAAAAAAAAAAAAAAAAAAAAAAAAAAGAGAGAGAGAGATGCTTTTTGAAGCTTCTGTACAAAGCCTAAAATGTCTCCTGTAATACTTCGTTAGATCTGAATTAGGAACACAAAACTTAAAACTTCTCCTGTAATTAAACTTGGGGAAATTGGTTGTGTTATGTGGCTGTGGACTAACTCTCAGCCTGAAGACAAAAGGTCCTGTGGCAATATTAATTTGGTACAAGAAGGCACAAAGGTGACCTGTTAAAATTGTTAAATTTTGAGCTTGTTTCACTGAAAATAATGAGTTCTTTAATTGTTTTCAAGTAGTACTCTTTTTTTTTTTTTTTTTTTTTTTTTTTTTTTTTTTTTTTCCATAGTGGAATAGAGGAATAATAGTGGAAACAATAGTGGAATAATGCAGGATTATGTATCAGTGGACAAGTTCCCTGTGTTTTTACAACCATAATGGATTAGGATACTATGAAGAAGCCAGAATAGATCTGAATTTCTGAGACACTGCAAGCCTGGAAAAACAAATAATAATAACAACAACAATATAATAATAATAATAATAATAATAATACATGATCACAGTTGTAATTTGTGGCAGATTAACTTGGGATGCAAAAGTAGCAACCATATTGTGGAAAGAAAAAATAAGGTAAGAGGGTTTTCATGAGGTGAGAGTTAATGAGAAATTTCACATGAGGATGAAAATTCTGTTTGGGATTTTGTCTCTTTGGGTTTATCCATGCTCTCTTCCCAAGTGAAGCAGTATTTATGTAGTTTTAACTGCTGATCAGACATACTGCTTCTGAGAAGCAGAAGCCTAAATAATTAGTGCCTCATGCTATTTTCAGATTATCAATAGCAGTGTCTAATGATCAGAAGTTTTATTCTTGCCTTTCCAAGTTGTATGTCTGTTTTCTCATTGTTAAGGACATTAAATCTGTCCTTCAAGGTGTTTAAGGATTTTTAACATTCACTGTGTTTCATTATTACCTGTGGATTGCCATAATATTTAATGTACACTGTAAAAAAATTAGTCAAGCCTGTGATTTGGTGTCGTCAAAATTGAATGTTGTCGTAACATCACAATAGACTGAGGTATAAAACTGAAATACTATAATGTTGTGGAAGGTTTGATTATTTAAAGGGTTTGGAAAACATAGGTATTCTTTAAGAACTAAATGTTGTTAAAAGGTCAGAAATGTGTGACAGGAGATCTAAGTAAGCAAGATAAATTGCCTGTTGGCACTATCATAAGTAAACCAGTAAGGCCACTAAAGCCACATGAATTGTATAGCCAAAATTAATTTACTTGAAATTTAGGAAACATGGATTATTTTCTCAGGACCACAGATTTAGTCTGTCACAGACCTCCCTGGTTAAGAGGTTGAATGACAAAGGGGGAAAAAAATCCCACACAATATTCTAAACAATACTTGACTCTGATCCAATGTGTTGCTGCAGATTACGGTTGAGCTAGTAACTTGGTCATCACCAGCAATAATGCAGACTGCATACAGAGGCCATTTAACTAGTTAGAAATAATAACATTACTTGCAAAAGGCATTCTCCACTGAAAAAAGTAGGAGAAGATTATCACTATTATGACTTTGGCAGTCTTATTTTAAGGTATGTGTGGAGGGATTGTCCTGATTCTTGGTGTGTTCATAAGCAGTCCTTATGGTCACAAACACTACTGGAAAGCAATGAGAAAGGAAAATCAACAAGAAAAACCTGTATTAGCAGAGACCACAGAAGACACCCAGGATGTTTAACTGTTCTGAATGAAGATAAATTTTGAGCATTATTCAACTTTGATTGAGAAAATGCTGCTGAGCAGTATCTATCACATATACAAATACTACTATACCTTCGTATTATTGAGAGGTTTTATTTTCCAGAAACAAGCAGTAGACAAACTGTGGGCAAACTACATCTTTACAGTGTCTAAAGTGACATTTTCATATTGATTCACTCACATGAGAATTTGAAAGCCAGTATCTATTGCTGTACACATTGCTTGGTGCGCTATGTGAATAGTAAAGCATGAATGAGCGCACCAGATGCTTTTTGTACAGACACTGATGCCTCCAAATGCAGTTCCTGAGTTAGGAGGGAAATTTGAGGTGGTTAAACGGGAGGTGCTTCATACACTGCAATCTCTAGACAGGAATAGAGATTACCAGAGCTAGCGATGTTTGTAGAAATGTCAAGTCATTCCAGACCAGGATTTAAAGCACAGTGCAAGTAACTGCAGGCAGATATTGAAAGCATTCCAGACACTGGCCCCCTCTGAGTTATAAAGAAGAAAACATTTTAAATATTCTTTTTCTCAGTCCAGTGTAAACCCTGGAAAACAGTACCTTTAGATATATTCCTCCAGAGTTAGGTAAAACAGAAATACATTCTGACTCCCCATATTTAATTAAAAAGCAAAAAGAGAGAGAGGGTTTAATTGTATCTATAGTATCAAAAACAAACAAACAAACAAAAAAGCATTGCCCCTGTATTATAAATGCAACTTTTCAAACTTGGAGCGGTTACTTGTACACAGGACATTCTAGTTTCTATGCATTTGACTACGGCTTATTTTTATCATATCTGCTTAAATGTTATCAAATTTTTATTTTTCAGTCTTTTAGTACTTTTAGAGAACTTTATGGGAAAGTGTGAGGTATGCAAACTAATTATATTTCAATATTCAGACAAGAAATACTGGCATACACCCTTCTTTCTTAAAACCTAAAACCCAGTCATCTACCTAGGAATCAAAAATTGCACATTGATGTTTCCAAGGGTAATCAAGCCTACCAAGGAAAGCTGGAAAAAAAATATTATGGTTGGCCCTGACAACCGTGCTGTCTTCCAGGAATGATAAATTAGTTTGTAATCTACAGCTCCATGTGTTCTTGTAGTTGTGTTTTTTTCCACACTGTATGCAACAGCATCACATGGGTTGAGAGTTGCCTGAACTTGCTCCAATATTACATGCCTGGAAAGTAGTCCTTGTGGCTACTCGCCAGGAGAACATAATTTTAAGTGTAAACTAATGAAGAGTTTGTACTCCTTTAGGTGAAAATGTACAGAGTAACAAGATGTGTATGTACTAAGAGCTGTGGAGACATAGGGAAAGTTCAAGGTTTTTGAAGTTGTGTAAACTCCTTGAACAGCTGTGCTCTGCTTTTTCTGATGCAAGATACAAGAGGCAATTAACCCAGTGCTTAGAAGACCTGTGCAGGTTGACTACAACTTGATGTAGCCACTTGTGAAAGTTTTTTTTATAATATATTTTTTCTATTTGGCTTGAAATCCTAGTCAGAAAAGTGCTTCTGCCTCTTTTTGTTTGTCTTTGTGTCATTGGCATGCATACCGTTAATGTATTATCGTATGTACCTGCATATCTAGATGTAGACATAAATAACAGTGTATATATGTATATATATATAAACTCTGTCTTTTTTATATCATTCCACCGCTGTGGAATTATTCCCTTAATCTTAAAACTGACTTTTTTAGTTTAAGATTTAAGGCATTAGACACCCTCTGCATTGGAGTCAAAATTAGCCTTAAATAGGAGGTTTCCAAATTCCAGGAGGGCACACCATTGAGGAGATTCACCCAAGGCTGCTGGCACCACAAGGCCACCTGATGGACATCAATGTCCCAATAGGGGGTTCAGCAGACCCAAATATGCAGGAAGGGTTGTGTGGCCCAGCTGGCACTTCTAGCTCCATCTCCTCAGAGAAGGTGACAGGTGCAGTTGAAGCAGAGACAGCAAGGAGATGTTCCAGTCAGAGTAGGAACAGGAGGCCAAGGCATCTCCAAAATCCCAGTCCTCACTGGCTTTGTTGACTGTGAAATACCTTATGTTTTAGGATGGCTTGCATGCACTGATGGGATGGCTGCATCCCAGCCTGAACTTAAATGAGCTTCCGTTTGATGTTTCAGACCTGGATTCCTCCTGACACTTTCAGCTCCCCTCTTCCTCACCCCAGCCACCCCTGGGCAGGCACCAGAATCATGCTTACATAGTCATATCTACATTAATTAATCTGGTCTCCTGAGTAGTTTATACAAGACTGTATTTTCTCCACTTGAAAAGAAAGCCTGCATTGAACCTCTGTTGATATGGCTTAATTGTTTTTTGTGTTGTGTTTTTTTTTTTTTTGTTTTTTTTTTTTGTTTGTTTGTTTTTTGGTTTTTTTTTTTGTTTTTTTTCCCTTCACAAGCTTTAATTACTTCCTGTGGAGCATCTGTCTCTGCTGAGAGAGAAATCAGGCTTCCAAATGCTGCTTATAGGATGTGTTTGAAGTATAAGTATTCAAACCTCATGAAAGACGGACCAGATACTTGTGAATCAGTCCCAGCTTCCCTTTAAAGGCTGTCTGGAACTCCTTTCTTTATGTGGCTGCCACCATGGTCCTCAGCGGTTTGGTGAGGAGATGCTGGCTGAGGCCAAGCCAAATATACTCTTGATTTCCTCAGTGCTCTCCTAGGACCAGTCTGTGGCTGTGGTAGATTAAATGCATATGGAAAAGCAAATAGCTGCTCCACAGGCTTGGCAGGCTCCACTGCCCAAAGTCTGCCACCCACAGTATTCTCCATTACCAATATTCAGTTAATATTTTCATCCTCTTGTGTATTGCTGAAGATTCGTGTGCGGTTTGTTAGAAATCTCAAAAAAAGGGACCAAACGCCTCCTCCAAATTTTGCATTATGTCAGGGCAAGGCCACACATCCAAGCAAACATTAAAGCTTCCAGCTTCACCTCCGCCACTGATGGATATATTGATTCCCAAATGAGCCGCTGCCTCTCGCTGCCGTGGCTAGCTGTCTCAGGTCCTGGGCACTCCAGGGCATAATCAGGATCCTGTGTGAGGGATTTTCTTGATGGTTGGAAGAAACATGTCAAACAGCAGTGAAAAGACAGGCCTTAGAAGGTTCTTGTGGTAAATGTCCTCCCACAAACTTCTTTCTTCATTGACTATATTTAAGATTAATAGATTTTTTTCTGAGTCTTTGCCAGTGTGGCCAGGGACCTTCCTGACTTCTTCTGCACACTAAATACTCTTTAGTCAGAGTCACTCTTTGGCTCTGGTGGAGAAAATGGAGACATGATCTGCAGGCCAGCTTCTGGGAACTGTGGGGTGCAATATGTCTACATGAGGCCTGCCAAAGCTTTTCTTGGGCCAGGCCAGGTTATGACAGCTTTATCAGTTTCCTTTGGAAGCTGCTGCTGGAGCTGGTGTCTGGACAGTCTGGCTGGGCAAACAAGCACAACCACAGCGGTTGGTGCGAGGGATGGTTTGGGTTGGGGACAAAAATGAAGGGTTTTCGCATCAGCAGCCTCTTATTGTGATTAAAAGGGAAAGGCAGAGGAAAGACTTGCAACTGACGACAGTGCAGGGAAAGGGAAGAGAGAAAGCTACCCAATTCTGTTGTTCAGTCACTATTTCTACTTTGTGTCAGTATTTTTAGCAACTGACAGAAGAAATAAGCCAGTTTAGGTTATGAGCCAGGTTATGAGTTAGGTTATCAACAAATTCTTCTTGTCTTTAATTGTTCAAATACTTATGTATATGCCTGTAATTCTGTAATTTCAAAGAAACAAACAAACCAAAAAAAAAAAACAAAAAACAAAAACAACAAAAAAAAAAACACTCCTGAAGATCCCAGAATAGCACTGCAAGTATGCAGATGAATTAGGAATAAGAGCTGTGGTTTTCAGCACTTCCAGATTAATGCTGCTACGAATCTTGTGAAATAATATTGTCCATCCAGGTTTTTACTGGAATCTACAAGCCTACGTACCCTAATGGAACTCAATTTTTATGATATGTAATTTATATTAGCTTTGCTTTCGGATCTAAAACAAGTAGAAGAAAATAGGAATATTTTTTATTTCCTCCAGCTTTTTCTGTGAATAATAAATGTGAATTTGCAAGAAATTCATAAAAAATGTAAAGTTCTTGCTAAACCAAAATGTTTTGCCACAGTTTGATGTCTTATGATGCTGGGTATATGTGACATATGCTGTTAGTCTAAAAAGGATAAGACACTCTTAGGTAGAAAGCAAAACAATTTGCAACATGCTAGAAAGCTAAGGGTGGTTTTGTCAAAACAAGCACCATATTTCGAAGGGTTTTTTTAAAAGTGAAATCAATACATTTCACAATTTAAGCAAAGACAGTTCTAATGATATGCAGGAGGTATTCTCTCTTTATGCCTGTATTTTCAGATGTATACATCCTAATACTAGTTTTTTTCTTAAACAAATTGTTAGCATCACATATCACAATCTATGTTGTGATAATGCAATAGGATGCAGTAAACAAGTGGCTGCATTCCTCAAGTGTCCATTCTTCCCACTGTCTGATGATTCTCCCTGATTCAAGATCACTTGCTTTGTTGAAGACTTTCACCCAGCTTAGCTTCCAATGACTGACTTTGAAATTTGCCAGAACCATCTTCCGAAGAAGCTCATTTTGTGAGCATTTTCTCGTCACAGACCTCATTCACACAGAGATACCAGTCAAAGTACAAGATTATATAGCAAACCTTGAGGTACAAAAAGGTTCAGAAAGTGGGATGAAAATTTGAATAACATGAAAATGCATTATTCATTCTTCAAACACAAACAGAAAATCATCAATCAAAGCCACCATAGAAAGGGTTATTATTTTTATTTTTTAGAAATATGATTTCTCTTAGTCACACAGAAAGCTTCCTCATTTTCTAAAAGGCCTGGAAGAAATAAGGAAGGAGAAAAAATATCAGGGAGGCTGCACCAGATGCGGTAGATTGTGCAAACATTTTAAAGTATGTTCAAGTATTGATGCATATTTAATGAAATATTGAATGAACAGATAAACCTTTCCCTCTGTATTTGTAGAGACCTGTACCAGGTCTCTTTTTTAGAAAACACAGGACTGTGAGTCAAAGTTTAGCTGTATTCATTATCTGTTTTTGTTTGTTTGTTTGTTTACACTAAGCATTTAAAATAACTGATGGCTGCAGAGGTCTTCTTAGCCTTCACATTTCCCTGTGCAGATAGATCAAAAGTACAGTTAAGTGTAAAAAGGATAAAATACATTAATATCCTGAGATTAAAATAAATAAATAAATAAATAAATAAAAATGGCAAAGTTCATCATTTTGTTCCTAATGAGAAAGTAAAGCAGGGTATAGTAAGAGATATTCTGTTACTACTGCATCTCTAGTATACAAAGTTTTGAGTTGTTGTATGGTTGTCCATCGTGTCCTAGATAAAACTGTTGCTAGTTCATAGGTTAAGCTGCAATGACACAGCAGGGACAGAGGGCTGGCTGCTGGCCTTTGAAGAAATGTCCCATGCCTCAGAGGAGGGATATTCCATAATCCTTGATGCAGCCTTAAGCCTATTTTCCTGCCTTCAATTTATTATCAAAATGAAGAGATTATAAAGTACTTATGTGTTTAATAATTTTGGGGTAACATGTATTAAAGTGGAAATACAAAGTTCCGTTTAGTTCATAAGCAAAAATAAGTCAAAAATATTGATTAATAAATTATATTATTCTTCATAAATATTGCATTTAGAAGAAGAATTTATGTAGATGAATATACAGCCAGCACTTCGGGGTGCGGGAAGAGCCCAAACTATTAAAGCAATAGAAGCGTTCTTGGTGCTTTCTCTGTTGAGCCAAATTCTTTTGTTCTCCAAGTTGATGTTTTAGCTGTCATTGGTAGCACATGCCCTAGAAAACTTTAGTTAATTTCATTAATGCTGCAAGGTTTTTAGGTCAGATATCAGTGAGTGGTTTTTGCATCTCATTTTATCTCAACTTATCTGTGAACAGAGCTTTTACTGCTGCCATTAGTAACCTGACCTTCTTTCATATGACGCAACCACAATCTGAACTGGGCAATGAAAACTGACTTTTGTTTTGTCCCTGATCTGAAGTGATATCATGTTTCCGTTGTTTCTGGGAAATCTCAAACCCAAGCAAAGCTCCAACATGCGCTGTGGTTTTGATGCAAGTCTGAATATGCAGTTTGCAAATCTTAGATTGCTCTGCTAGGAAAACCTTGACAACCATCTGCTTCATTTTAGTTTAATCATCTTAGACTAATTTTTGTCACTGGCCTAGCTTCATTTTTATACAGAGGGAAGACAGGAGTGTTGGGATTAAAGATGAGAGTCAAAGACAACAGCTAGGACAGAGCTCAGGAAAAAGCAGTGTTGCCCCTCGTCTATGCCTCTTGCTAGAGCTGTAAACAAGTTAATTTAAACCACCTTGTTATAAAGCAAGAAATGTTAAGCTTTTTCAAGACAACAGTTCATGGAGCTTTAGAGAAAAAAAAAAAAAAGGAAAAAAAAATGTAATTATAAGGTGTTATTTTTTAATGTGGGTGGGTTGTTTTTTACTATTATTATTCATTAAAAATAAATTTATCTGGCATTATCTTACTATAGACTGAAAAGAAATATCTCCTATAAGAGCCAGTATATTTCTCTGGTTCTTTCAGTTACCAAGACACCAAAGTTATATAGGCCACTTTCTTTTACCACTTTAAAGTGCAGGTATAACATCTGTTTAATATGAATATGGGTAAGTGAATCACTTCTTATTCTAACACTAAAAGCCCATGTCAGGCTCAGTAGCAAACTGTCCAGTTATGAATGATGGCACAGAAAGGAGTGGCAGGAGTAATGTTATCTAAACCATAAACAGCACACGGATCTTCATCTCAGCTGTTTCTGTTTATTACTTTGGCTGTATCACTCATCTAATCCCATTGCTGTCCTTCTCTTTAATAAAGCATAACAAACAGCTATAATTTTAAACAATTACATGGACCACATATTTATAGGAACAGAACATGGCAGGAGCCTGCAATGTTTCGTAACAGCCTTTCAAAATGATTGGCTGGTGAAATGCTGACCACAGCACAGTAGATGTAGTTTCTATCACATGCAGATGGCTCTCTGTGTGGCTTTCTTAGATGTAACAGCAATCTATGTCAAGATGACACTGAACCAAATTACAGCATGAATTAGAAACAAACAAACAAACAAAAAAACACCTTTCTGGTGTGTTTGTTAGACTGTTTTATTGGGGATGTTTGTTGGTTTTGGTTTTATATATGTCCCTTAGTAAAATCCAACTTTTCTTTTCTTGGTGTTTCAGATCTAAAATTAATATTGCCAGAGATTATTAAATTATTTGGGCTCATCTGATATTTCCATCTGTTAATAGAAAGTTCAACTACATGCTTTTCTTCTTGATGATTGACACTATGTGGTTTATTTTGAAAATTTTATATTTGCAAGAGTCCTTACAGGAAGTCTGAAAATCAAATATTATAAAAACTGCATTGAAAGATGACGCATGTAGCTGTAACCTCTCTTAGATATCCCTGCTTACATGCAAACTGATTTCTGAACATTGTTAAGGCTTTTTTTTTTTTTTTTTTTCCCCTGGAAAAATTGGGGAATTCAAAACCCAAATTCCACAGAAGTTCAGAGGAAAATACCAGCTGAGGCAGTTTGCTCTAAGTTTAGATAGTGGCAGAGGGGAGACAGAAGGGCAATTCACAAGTCTGCCAAGAAAGAACAGAGCTTCTGGGTACGTTGAGCCACTTGAACTCTGTCAGTCCTGAGCTTATCCCTGAACTTAACTTTGCTAACTCAAAGACTCCATTGTGCTCAGCCTTTTCTTTCAGCACTCTCTGCAGCACATTTAACCCCAAGCCCCCATCCACCAGTACTGTCTACACGTGCACATCCATTGCCAAGCCTTCTGATGAAATCCTTGCTTTTTGGCCATCTCACTGCGCCTGAACAAAAGGAAATGTCCTTGAACTTGTACAAAAGCTTTTGAGGGTCACTTTTTAGCATTTGGGATCTGTAGCCTCCCATAAAACTGCTGGAGATGATGCAAGCTCTCCTGTATAAACACATGCTTCCTCATTGGGGAAAAAAAAAAAAAAAAAAAAGGATATTCATTTTTGTGTAAATAATACAGATGAGAGTAGATAATGCTGGAGACTTGGATTGATTTTGAACTTAAATGAAAACTCCAAAAAATATAGGTACCTGCAATAAGGAGTCTTCTGAGACATATTGTAGGCCAGTCTTAGTGGGGACCGTGGTAGTAAGTGCTGAGTTTTCTCCTTATCTATTGTGGAAAAAGTAATGATTTTTCTTCTATCACAAAGCAAAGATGTAAATTTATGCCACCAATCAAATTACTGAACTGTCCTGCTTAACAGTGTTCAGGCTTGAAAATCAGCTAAGTTCAGTGGAGTCCTTTTCCCCTTATATCACTGGAACTGCCATTTTATTCACTTCTTAGCTAGCGATACCATTCTGCTTGGACTGTCATTCCAACCCTCAGGGATATATACCCTCTAATTTCTTTGTGAGGAGATTTAACCAGGGATTTCCTGTTGTGGAGATCTGTAGAAGAAAAAGCCAACATGACAGTTCCCAATTTCTTTTCTCAGTTACTCATTATTCAAAGACATCAAGTAAATCTGTATTCCCTCTGTATTGTGAATCTCACAGCCTTAATGAACTTGTTATACCATTTTGTATCAATATATCAATCATACAAATATTTCTACCAATAGCTCATGTAGCCATTACATAATAACTTTGCACAAGTGCTAAGATTCAAATATTCTCTTGTTTCCTAGATGTCTTGTTTGTCATATAGATTGAATTACCATGTTCTGCCCAAAGGGTCCATCCCAAAGCATGTTCGTCCTAATTTTCCCTTGAGCCTCCTCTAAACCTGGCATCACTCGTTATTCTTATCACTGGTCTTACCCTGTACTGTTTAGCATTCTCACTTAGTATAAAGGTAAAGCTTTATTTGGCTTCTTTATGAAGCCAATTCAAGAACAAAAATACAGGTGAATCTGCAACTGATCTTCCTTTTTAGAGGATGAAAAGAATCAGTATATGTGTGGACTTGAAACATCTTTTCCATTTCCATCTAGCAGTCATTTTGCTAACCCAGTCCATTCTCATGAACCGTTATATTTAAAAGGTCTCTGCTACATGACTACGCTTTGTTCTACTGTCTGCAAACTGTAAGTAATGTGACTTGATGGCCTACTGATTCATCTTAAAGTTTACATGAATGCAATATTGCATGTGAGCAGCTCTGTGATGGCCAATGGGAGAAATGTGAACTGAAAACATTGAGCAATATCTAAACAGCACAAATAAATAATGTAAAGGTAGGTAAAAAATACATAGTTTGTGGTCTTGAGTTGAAAGCGGACGCAACTTAAAAGTGCCATAATTAGTGTTGGTGAATAAAACAGTAAATAAGAGACATTAGATATATTTATTCCAAGGACTTCTTTGTTTCCATGATTCTAGAAAGCTATTGTTTGTTATGCTGTTTATTGGGTAGTGTCTTTTAAGTTAAACTCTGCATAGCTGTGTGTTTAAATATATTGGTAAAAATATGTAGCAATGCAGTCTTCTAGGACTTTCTAAATTAAATGTTGTAGTCTCGTATCATTTCTGTTGAACCTCATTATTACCAGTATAAGTCCAGAAAATTCTCACAGGGAGTCAATTCTAGAAAATCTCTATATTATAGCTATCTGCAGATTTAGCCATTATTGAGATCTTCATGTAGAGATTAAACATGTGAAAAAGTTTTATAGAGCTATAGAGAAAATCATAATTTTCTGAATCGAGGTTTTTCTTTTCTGGTTCTTGTGGTTCCATTTAAATATATATATATATATATATATATATATATATATATATATATTTTTTTCTCCAGAGTTCTCTTATCTCTTAAATTTTGTTCATGAAAATCATCAAGATAATGCCGTATGAAATCCAATGATCTTATTCCACAAGTTGGACTTCCTTACTCAGTCAGTGGCCTCTATTCAGAGGCCATTGTTCCTTTTGAATAACTGTACTTTCAGAGATCATGTCCTAAGTATGTTGATATCAGGGTTTTGTGTGTTGTGCAAGAATTAAGTGATGATGATCAGTTACAACTGGAACATCAACAGATTCTAAAATGTGAACTTGGTCAGACTACTTGGCTCAACATGAGTGTTGACACAAAGAATAAAACAAAATATCCTGCAGGAAAATAGAGAAAAATTGCACTGAAGACTGAAATTTCTGGAAATGTGGCAGACTGACTGAACAGTTTTGAGACATCCTTTTAAGTGCTGTGTGGGCCAATGAGAAAGGATACTATCAGAAATTGGCTTTATTTTTGATTTCTGATTCAAAGATCCCTGAAGTAATTCTCAGCTCAACTGTTTCCAGGAAGAAGAGGAAAATTATGAAATACAGTCAGGGAATTCTGAGCACCACATGGAAAGAAGGTGCTGAAAATGTAATAAGAGGCAGAGATTGGGATCCAGGACAAAATTTTGTCAGAGAATACTGCAGGACCAGAACAACCCCCTGATAAAATAATTAGAGGTTGGCTGGTTGGTGATGTTCAGATGGAAGGCGTAGAAAGCAGATTATCTTCTCACATCCTTGAGATGACAGAGAATCAAAACCATTTCAGTGTAACAAATTAAAGTGCATATTAAAAAGTATATTGTGCTGTCACATTTGTCACAGCACATACAAACCAAAACAGTGGTCAGCATCTGTAGGAAAGCACACGCTGCTTTGTAAGTGCCAGAAGTGCAGTCAGTGAATTGGCAGATAGGGTCACAAGAGCACAATTAGTAGGAAGGATGACAGGATCCCAAGTCAGGCAAGATTTTTCTGCACTCATGTTTAAAGAAAGCATAACAACAACAACAAAAAAAAAGTAAAAAGAAAAGAAAAAAAACAACAACAACAACAACAACTCAACTTTATTAACATAATATCTACTTATGAGACAGATCAAACTCAAAATAAAGCAGTTGAAAATAGAAGTACCTGAAAATAACCTTAACAACAATTGTGAAAATTTCAAGATGATAACATGGCCATTAGAGGACAATATGTCTGCAGCAATACTTGGTGGAATTTTTGCTATTAATAGTAATAATTCTAAGAAAAATGTTTTAATTGACATCTAAAGGTCATTTAAGGATTGGAAAAAATAATAGATGGTTGACAATGGCCTCAAATAAACAGAAAACATCAAGGAAATTATTAAGGCTTTTGCTCATGCCAAAGATTATATAAAATAAAAATTAAAAAATCTCAAAGGAGACTGTGTGAGTAACAGAAAAATCAGCTCCCTGGAATGAGTACAGATAAGTTTAGGCTAGGGAAAAAAAAAAAAAAAAAAAAAAAAAAAGTGTGAGAGCAATTTGTCTTAATCTCAGGCAGTAAGAATAAATTTGTGAGATATCATTTAATCAAGTCCACTATTGTTAGATATTATATATTTTAAATGGGTGTTTTGCAGCTGGCAATATTTTAGTGAATACCTGAAGAATTTGGGGCTCTATAGAGTAAGCTCTAAGTTTTTTTTTTTGTTTGTTTTTTTTTTTTTAACTTCAGTCTAGCAGGCTGGTAAGGAAAGGGTTTGAAATAATTAAATGCCTACCAAAAATGAGGTGGCAGAATAATATGGGTATTTTGTTTAGTATTGAGTCACTGTGCTAACACTATTAAAAAATTATGTAGGATCCCCAGGGATTGCAGTGAGAGAAACAGATCAGGCAGAATAAAACACAAGAAACTGAGGTCCAGGAGTTTTTTCTGCTTTATCAAAGTTTCAGTCCAAGGGGAAGCAGTGGTGAAGAGTAATTGTGCTGTATCTCAAACTGTATATTTTTCTTCTGAGATCTAATTTTTTTTATCCACAAAGTGTGTTGCTTCTCCTCCTAAACTCCTCCCCTTGCTTCATGTACTTTAGTGCTCTCAGTTCCCTGTCCCCTTCCCTGGGTTACCCTTTTCCTACACAGTCTTTTTCCCACCTCCCTTCCCTCTTCTCTTCCAAAATCTCTCTACTTCAGGGGCTGGTTATTTCCCCAGTGCCTTCACTTTAAACTGTAGCAGTGGCACAGAATTTTTTGTCTTTCCAATGGTGACTTTTTAATTCTACAAATGCTTTAAAATAGGACAAAGGAGGAGGGGGATGTACTGGCTAGGCCAATTTTCTTCTTTTCTTTCTGAGAAGAAAAATTATGCGTTCATCCCTACTGGTGTGTAAAGTCCATGGACAGAGTGCAAAATCAAACAGCTTAATGATTTCTCTGCCTAAATAACTCTGCCTAGATATAAATTTTTCATTTTATTTATTTATTTATTTTGGATATGGCCACTTGATGCATTGCACATCCCTCTGTCCAAATGGAAAACAACACAGTCACAGGCCAGATTTGAAGTTGATTTAAATTGCCATAGTGCTGTTTTATTCAACTGAATTTTGAACAGGGTCTAGCTATGTATCTAGAATTTAGCACAGCTACATCCCTTTTCCTGTTATCAACACATGAATCTGTATAAATATTAATATTTAATCATGTATTTTCTAATTATCAGACACAGTAGTATTAAGAAGAGAGACAGTGTCATTTTTATTCTTTTCATTTTGATAGCTACCTATTTAAATAGAATATAACTTTTAAAAATAATTCAAATTTTATTTAGTAACTATATTTCAAGCTCATATACTTAATGAATACAAAGCATTTTAGAGATTTAGTTCTCAGAACTTTGTAACAAGCAGTCTCTGCAACTGAGAGGAAAAAGGGGAATATATTTCTTCATGTTGAAATAAACTCTACACCCCTGCAATTTGCTTAGCCAAAATCTAGATAGCGTTATACAGGGCTGAAGGAGAGGGTTGTGCCATTAATGTAACTGCCTCCTGGGTCATCCAAACTTTAAAATGTCATGCAGTTTCCTCCTCCTTCTCAGGGAGGTGCTGGTGCCTCAGAGAAGTATCTGACAAAATTACATTGTAGTATTTTTTCAGGAGGCAGTTCTGTCCCTTTAATTTAGGCGTGTTACCTTTCATCCCTTTTAAATGCACGGCAACGCTTACTGTTCTATAAGAACAGGATCTGCTTTTTGTAACAGGGGTTTATGCTTTTCCCACTGTTCTATTTCAGTCCACAGTTGTCCCTTAAAGACTTCAAAACCAGCAGCTGACTGCATGGTAAGATGTCAGTTGCTGATTAAGAAAGGGGCTACTAGGCTTAGGCAAGCATTTTAGTGACAGGGACAAAGCTATCTTTATGTAATTTTTAGAGCTTGTTATTAGCTGCACACAATTCTTTAAGTCCAAGAAGATGGGTTCAAAACTGTAGTGAGTGAAAACTAGAAGACTTGGAAGAACATCCCCTTGTGCTTGTTGTTATGAATGATTATACGCTAGCTTATGTCTTCCTTCAAACATGAGTGTGTTTCACAGACATAGGAGCTGGACAGGCACAAGGAGTGAAAATAAGAATAAATAAATAAATAAAATCCTATTTTACTGACTGCAGCTTGATTTTTTTCTTTCACTGCAGAACAGCCCACACAAAGTAAAAGCAGTGTTTATCTTTTCACATGCAAAAAAATATCATTTTTTGCCATGAGAAAGTCAATATGCCCTGGAGAGAAACAAAGCTAGCAAAAATTGTCAGCCTGCCTTCTTTCCCATTTATCATGAGAAAGCCATCATTAACAATCTGGCTTTGTTGCTTTCCACTCAGAGAACCAATGCATATATCCTCACGTTCATCTCTGGTAGTGCTAACCCCTTTGGTGAACATCACATGGTAAAGGTCCCCTTTGCAACCATGCCTACTTTTGAAAAAAAGCTTGCAGAGAAGACACATGGATTTTGTTGTCAGTACTTTGCTTAAGGGTCATTACATAAACTGGCACCAACATCTTGGCTTTCTAGTCTAGGAGAATTGTGGTGACCATCTGTAAGATCTGAAATTCGCAGCTGGATTCAATAAGATGCTGTTGGACTAAATCTTGGAAAAAAAGTGGCTAAAGCCAAGCTGTCTATCACTGTCAGTTTGGCTGTGCTTTAAACTTAGAAATATAAATTTCCCTGAACAGTTAGGAAGCCATCATAGAGTCAAATGTCTCATTAAGCAATGCCTGTTTCATCCTAATGAACTTGTCACATAGGAGATAAAGGATGAAGCATAATTAATTGCATGCCCGATAGCACAGAGGTTGTCTGGACCGTCCTGGCCTATCTTTCCACTTTAGCTCTGAGGAGAAAATGGTTGCTTTACATAAAAAGGGCGAGGTCAGCAGGGCTTGTCCAAACCAGATTTGCCAAATAAACTGAATTATGATGGTGGTGTCATGCAGAGAGCCACTAACTGCAGACTGGCCTCATGTAAGGTCATTAGACATGAGAAAGTTTCTCATTTGTTTTGTGAGGCAGATGGCGGACGTGCAGTCAAAATCAAATGCAGCAAGTAACTGCCTTCAAATCAGGCTTAAATCAGTTCTAGACTTTCTGAAACAAACAAACTTACATATAACAAATTTTATAGGTCATCTTGCTCAAGATCAATGAAATGTAAGGCTGTCAAATGTCTGCAAGAATGGAGCTGATCATTCAACACTAATGATACTTTTTTTCTATTGACTTCACAGCCTTGTATTTAGATATCACAGGGGTTTTTTTTTTTGCTTTCTGATAGTTAAAGTAGAAACAATCAATTATTACATAAAAACATAATCTAGTAAAGGAAATCAAGGAAAAATAGAAGGATTTGCTTAATACAAAAATCTATTCACATTTCAGGTTGCAAACTTTATTTAAAAGGGGAAAAATTGAAGATTAGCAGATGCAAGTGTAAAAGCTAATTAATATTGACTCTAATATTTATTTTCAATAGATGTTTATATTCTGTAGCATATTTTTAGTGAGTTATTGCTATTGAAACTTAATTAGCAAGCTCAGAATATAGTGTAATGTTAGGCACATTAGAGAAATGCAAATTCCCATTATACGTATTTTCATAGTTAGATTTCTTTATTATATTATTGAAGCATCCTACACTCATCTTAAAACCATTATAAAATGCTCCTTTTGTTAATGTTGCAAGTTCAAACTGCCAAAATTATATTAAAAATAATAATAATAATAGAAATGGTAGTCTAGGAACAACTTCAGCTTGCAGTGACTTCTGCCTTACTGCTGATCTTGTTCCAAAATGTGCAGCTTGAGGTACAGTTCTGACTTTTTTATTGTTTCATTTTATCATAAAGGTCAAGTAAAAAAACACTTTAAAAACATTTTGATATGTATATAATCACCCCACAAATATGTAATCAGTAGATATTGTTTTGAACTGAGCCAAAACCAAACCTGGCATTAAAGACAGTAAAATTTGCAGTACACCACTCTTAGTCTGACTAATGCAATGAAGAAATGTTTCATTATTCTCCAGTTTTCTTATGACAGGCTTCATATCTCTGGAGTTTTGATTCTAACAAACAGCCAGATGATTCTTCCAAGCCAACCTATGATACGTGCAAGATCTGACAATGTTTAATTTAAGAAGTAGTTTTCTGGGGCATTGATATATTCTCCTAGCTTACTTCTCTCTGCCCCTTTTTTCATTTCAGGCTAGTGTAGCCCCGAGCACTCTTCCAGGAAAAGACGTGACAGGCCAGCAGAAACAGTCTGTGCAGAGCATCTGTTCGGGACCCTTCCTAAACATGGTTCCTGCCGACCTCTGATGGAAACCATCTGCTGGAGAGTGGTGGGCGTGAGTCATGTCACCTCTTGGGGCTTAAATACCAACAAGACAATTGCCTGGGTGCCTCTTGCTTGAGGGCTGCTTTTAGAAAAAAAAAAAAAAATATATATATATATATATAATAATAATAATAAAAGTTAAACATGAACAAAGGAACCAATTCTGAAATACCTTACTATGAAAATGCAGCTTCTACTTCAAGTGTGTAATTTGCATAGACCCACATGACAACACATTTATGTCTGTGAATGAAGACTAGTAAAATAAAAGGGAGGGGGGTGATCTATGTTTTGGCGCAGTATCAAAGCAGGTAGAATGGAGGAGATTATTCACAGTTTACAAGTTAGATCATGGCTTTCAGGTATAGCTGACAGCCAGAAATAGCTTTAATAGATCAAAGTTTATGGAGAAGGGCAGCTGAATTGTCTGCACAAGTTTGCCCCGACAGCACAGTTATAAATAAGCATGCCTGGTTTGTAAGTAACCCAGAACACCAGTGGCTCAAGATATCATCAGCAGCACATTACCATGTCAGCTTTATGTCAGAATAACCATGAAAGCTGGTGAAGGAAAGATGTACAAGGCCTTGATTAACGTTTCTTCTCCATGCATGACAACATGAAGTTTCACCAGGTACTGGGCTAGGCTTTCTGTCTGTAGCTCAGGGGTAAATATGTAGGCAGTGCTTCTGCTACATTAAGGGTTGCAAGAAAGCCACAATTACCTTGTGTAGCTCTGCTTATGCATTTAGAAGCAGCATGTGTTAGCTAATAAAATCTGTTTTTCTGGTGGAGAAGGGAAGATCTTTGTGGGGGTCTCTGTATCAATGCTAAGGATATGTAATGTAAAAGTTTGCATTTCTCAGCAGCTACTACACAGCTGAGATAAACTTTGTGTACAATAAGCCCATTGAAGGCTGAAGTATATGAATACATTTGATTTGTTTCTGTTGCAAGACTTTCATGAAGCAACGTCACCATGTATAAGTGTAGTATGTATATTCTGTCCATCTTTCCTGAGGTCCTCCTTACTGACTAGAAAGCAGATGTATCGGACTAAGGGAACTTCTCTGGTTTGCTACCAGGATAAGTATACTGACTCAGTGGCTGTCTGAAAGTATTAAACAGAACTTGGAGAAGTCATTTCCATGGCAATATTTGTGATCTCACAACATTTTATGCAGTAACTTTGAAAAACTGTGTTTTTTTATACAGGAAACACTAAAATATGTCTGGATTTTGAACTAAGATCTTCCATGCTTTAGCACAAAGATGTGCCTTGTGGCCATAAAATAAGCACAATTTATATTTTCTGGGTGACACAGCACCAATACACAGTATGTGGTGGAACTGGGACCCTGTCAGATAGATGAAAGCTAAAATCCAGTGTAGCTGAGGAGTGGATCCAGAAAGGACAGGCTAAAAGTCAGGCTGGAAGAAGAAAAAAATCTGCAGGAGTCCAAAGACAGGATGCAGACAGAGAGCATCTTCTTTTTCAAAACACTGGAAGTGTCTTTCTAAAAGAAAGTCTGAAATAGTAGAAGCTGGACTCCCAGACAGTAAAGAGACCCTAAAATAAACATGCGATATTTGGAGTACAGGGATAGCCAGCAGGTTGATGAAAGTGATTATTCCTGTCTGTGTGGCACTTGTGGAGCCACATCTGGAGCAGTGTGTCCTGTTTCAGCCATCCCAGGCCAAGAGGTTTCCTGACAGTCACTACAGAGTCCAGCAGAGGTCCACCAAGGTGGTTCGGATTGGACCCAGTCGTGTATGGAGGGGCTGGGGGCATTGGGCTTGTTCAGCATGGACAGCAGAAGGCAGAGGGCAGCTAATGGCTGCTTTCAGCTCCCTGGGGGTGCACATTGCAGGGAGGGCAGAGCCAGACTCTTCCCAGGCATGCAAAGCCAAAGGGTGAGGCACACTTCTAGTGACAGCAGCAAGGGAAATGTTGCTGGACAGATATTCAGAGATGAAGTGGTTCAGCACTATAACAGGTAGCCCACGTAACCTGGTCTGTCCATCCTTCAAGATGTTTGATGCTGCCTTAGACAAGGTCCTGAGGAACCTGACCCAGCCCTGAAGTCAGCCATGCCTTAAGCACCTGATGGAACTGTATGGCCTCTGGGGAACTCCCAGCGTACCCAGTTCTGATCCTGATGCGAGCGGGTAGTGAGCCATGTTGCTGTGGGCTGCGAGTCCCAGCAGGTGGGGAGAGCTTCACCTTTGTCCTGGGTTCAGAGAAGAGACAAGAGGAGTAAAGCAACATTAACGTACTATAGTTCTTGGTAAGTCAGTACCTATCTCATTTTTTTTTCACTTCAATAAATAAAGCACACATTTTCAACTCACAAAGCTAAATGCCACCTGGTTCTATCTATTTAAATTGTTAATTAATTATGTTCAAATGAGGATCAGGCAGCTTTGAAGGGAGAGTCACCACCTCTCATTTGGCGAAAATGAAGGAAAGAAAATATTTTCAAATTCACACTATTTGAGTAACGTGATAATTTAAACTGCAGCTTGCTTGTTTGCTGGTGGAAAGTTTAAACAGCATAGTGCCACTGTTCTGGACACAGTTGCAAATCTAGAAAATCTCTAGACAATTTTTTATGTGCACAAAGAAAGCTAACCACAAATATATTCAATTATTTCAGTAGGTATTTACTCTATTGTTTACCAAAAAGAGCCAGATAAGAGTATTAGAAATTATGTGTTTATGATTTATAATCCTATAGATTTTTCAGGAAAAAAAAAATCAAGAATTACAAGAATTTGTGATAAGCATCCTTCATTTTGTTTCTCAGTCAGTCTGTCTGTATTATATATTTTTTCTATTTTTTTCTTCAACTATACTTTTTTCTGGAAAGTACTCGTGGGACATATGTTTTGAATGCTTTTATTTAACCTTAGCTGACATGGTCTTCTCTAGAGCATACACAGATTTGCAAGTTTATAGACCTGGTGTACGTGTTTTGAAAGGCACGTCTATCACTACCAGTCTGTAATTCAGAAAGCTTTTTGAGCTCTTCAGGACTTTACTGACAGCCTGGCTTGGTGTCTTATTCTTTAATTATGTTTTGTTTGAAGGCTGATTTCCTTTCCTATGTTTTGTTTTTTTCTCATTTTATAAGCCAAACTAGTTCTTCAGCTTAGTTTATTTCCTTTCTCTGTTAATGGAACAGAAATGTTTTTAAACATACATGTTCCTATTTGTAAAATATGTTAGCATTTATTGCCTTCATTTATAGTATTCCATGTTGGGAACTGTTGCCACTTTTTTGTCTCCTGCTTAGTCTAAATCTGTATTACTGGCACAAATCACGTCAACATCTTTTGGAGGATCGAGGCAAATATTTTTGGCTGAAGAGTTTGGAAACACATCCTCTGAGTTTTGAGGTTTTTCCATTGAAGACCAGCATAAGCAAAAGGACTATTCACTTGCATATATGCTACTCATGTGAGTAAAGGATTTTAAAACGTCCATTTCTCTTAACTAGGTCAGAAATACGTGACCAAAAAGGAACTGCGGATTAGATCCTTGTGCCAAACACAGCAGTTTCACTACCCTCAGCCTGCAGTTTTAATTACATTTCAATTAACTTTATTAAACTACATGAGGTTTTTGAGGAAAAGATTTTCCTGGCTACCTCTAGGATTGATAAAAGCAAAAAGGTTGATAAAAGGAAGCAGTATTTTAATGAGGTTGAATACACTCAAAATAGTAATTATTTCTATCAACCACAGCTCAGTAAAAATATGGTGTCTATTTTGTGAAAGACTTCATTATCAAACAAAGCTATGATTTTCTGCTTCAATATACAACAGTGCTTGAATAAATTAACAGCTTGTACCGAGTGCAGATTATTTAATTCCAGTTCTTTTGGGGTTTTATAGAAAACTGGCAAATGAAGTAAATATAAAACACTTTTCTGGCAACTGAGCCTTGTTATGAGTAGATATGCATAAACATCCAAGAAGTTTCTCTTGATGGAGTTCCTCCCTCAACATTCCAGCCTTGTGGAAGAGGGTCAGCTCATATGGAAAATGGGCAAGCATTTCAACCAATAAACCCCATATTTCTCCTCGGTGCGTGGGAAGCCAGACCTGGCGATGGGAAAGACAAGTTTATACTAACTGAGGTTGCTGGCACCAAAGGCAACATCTCCTGACAGGCAGAAACTGTTCTTCATTGCCAGAGTCCTGCATACATTGCAGCTACCACTAACATGATGTTAAGGGCCACAATTTGCTGCAGAGAGCCTTCTGGAAAACAATTCTGTTGGAAGCTGAGGATATGTACAGATCCCTTTTAAGAGAAAATCCTGAAGCACAGAGAATCACATATTTTTTTCTTTCCATCTGTGCTCATTTTTATCCTTTACTTAATTGATATTTTAAGGAAATGCATGAAATTTGATAGATATAAAATGCACTATTTTAATTGTATTTTACAATAATTCATCTGAATAACTCAGCTTTATTCTTTTACTTACGCTGCCACCTGGGACACAATTATTGTTGTTTACAGACTCTAAGTAGTTCGGTGCAATACAAGCTAATTAGATCCTTCTTTTGTTTAAATCCTGCCCTAGAGCTGAGAGGAGTTTTGGCTCCTCACTCAAGCCTCTAAATCAGGATCTCCTTTAGCCAACTTCACTTATGTATCTGGGATTTCACCAGTGATTAAAAAATCTGCATCTTCTGGTGGTGAAAATATCCACATGTTCATGACATGCTTGTTGTTTTGTTAAAAGGGCAAACAAAGAAATGTGAATGACAAACTATAAAGATATAAAATGGATAACCCAGTCATTGCTCCTGTCATGTGGTAGAGTAGGATATCAGGATTTGTTTGCTTTTGGTCATGAAAACTAATGTTTCATTAATCCTGTGCATTACTTGTGATTAAATCACATCGCAAAGCAGTGATGCATACAAATGCATTTACAGGCCACCCCACACATGCTTTTCCACTCAGAGAAGAGATTAAGGAGAATGAGACACAGCAAATGCTAATGGGTTTGTCGAGGGCACTTGTGGGACCTGCTCAAGCACCACAGTGAGAGCACAGGTCATCTTTTCCCCCCATTCTGAATGGGAGGTTTCTAGTCTGTGACTGAATGGTCATAGATGAGCAGCAAAATCCAAACAACTTGAAAAGAGAAAGAGATATCTACTTGCCGTGAAAGATGGATCTGTGTGTGGACCCATCTGTGGCCTGCAATGACCCAGCTTTCAGGAAATCTTCCATGGCTTATCTCTAGTCCAAAGCTTTTAGGAAAAAAGGGAATCTGGAAAGGCAACGTTTTTATAGCCAGAATTACAAGCTGACCCTAGGGAGTTTTCTTTCCTGGAACTGGTGAACATGGGCTTAGCTAACTGCATCAGTAAGCATAGTGCTGAATGCTGAATATGTAATAAATAATGTGTAATAAAATCATCTACTTCCCCTGATAATTTGTACCAACCCAAATGAATAATAATACAGGAAAAGAACAATAGCTGGCATATTTAATTTTGCTTATGCTACTTCTAACTCCATTGCATTTGACAGAGAGATAGCACTTTGTGGATTAAAAAAAAAAAAAAAAAAAAAAAAAAAAAGTATAAAAACTCATTTCTGTCAAGGTGCACACTGGAAGCTCCAAGCAGATGTTGGCTTTGACCAGAATAAGAAATGGAGCATGGACCAGCTAATGCTAGATGTCTGCTCCTGGTCCCCACGGAGGTGACTTGGGTTTATTCACTTTGTCACTTAACTGGGCACCTGAATTTTCAGGATTGCAGCAGTGCCCTCTAGTCTGATGGCACATTTAAGTTCTCTGTGTTTGGAGATCCCTTGTTTAGTGGTTAGATAGCATGATTTCACCTATGAAACGAGCATGTTTTTCTGCTTGAATCAATTCTTTAAAAGGCCAGTTTAGCGTCAGGTGTCATCTCTCCTGTCTCTGAGGGCCCATAGGATGGACTGATCCTAGCACTGACCCTGAGTTTGTTCTGTATGCTACTTTTCACTTATGGCCATAGGGTACTGATCTGCTGCCAGCAACATTTATCAGCAATAAGCTGTTGTGAATCCTATTCCAGAGCCTCTTTGGTAAAGTGGTGTTTCATCTGAGCTCTTCAACATCTTGCAAGACAAGGCTGCTCACTGGAAAGGTAATCCAATATTCATGTGGGCAAGGTTTTGCTCAGGGACTTGTATAGGACAGCGAAATTCTGCGTGATGCTTGACTCTTTCATAACAGCTGTGTTTTATACCAGGGATCCAGGGGCCAAGAAGATGACAGCAGATCAGTAATCTGTTGCTTCACTGTATGACTGAATTGGTCCTGAAGCTGGGAGCCTCTTGCTGTGTCCCCAAGGTGAGATATTCACCTGGAAGGCCAGTTTCATCATCCTGAGCTTCTTGGTTTAAATCAGTCAACAAAGCCTCATGCAGGTGGGTGTAAAAGCTCCTGGCAAGCAGTTCTGTGCTGGGAGCAATGCCTAAATGGTCCACTGGACACAAGGACAGGAGCAAGGGGCAGATGGCAGACAGGTGCTTGGGGTGGGAGACTTTTCTGTTCATCTGCACTAATTAGACATGATAGATACTGTGGGTTGTGCTAGTTGCTGATCTGTTTAGGATTTTTTGTTGTGTAATGTGTTGCCTACTGCCCTGTACCTCTGGCACAGCATGCTCTTGGCAGTGCTAGAGGTGAAACATGTGGCAACTCCTGCCAGTGAGCTCCAGGGGCTGGTTCCAAGGGATATGGCCACATGCCGTGGGAGCACCCATCCCAGCTGCTGCTAGCCATTTCACCCAGCACATTTTGCTGTTTGCTTGCCTAGAAAGAGTGGATTGCTTCATTCTGCTCCCAGCTGTAAGTCTGTGATGGTGTTATCTGTATCACACTGTAATCTGCAATGCTGCAATCAGTGTGGAACATGACTGGATGTTTCCAGAGCATTTGAAGGGCTAAAAGGTTATTTTTATGTGCAGTTGGTTAGATCATTCACACAGTTTCCTTTCTAAATAAAGTTTCATTGCAATTTTAGTATCTAAAGACATCACCCAATTGCTAATGAATGTGAATTTAATTAAAATATAATTATTTGCTAATAAGAGCGAGACAGTAAGATACAATAGCTAACAGTGCCAGGTCTACTGTTTGTTTACAGCTCTATACTGGCGTTAATTTTGTGAACTATGTACACATTAAGGAATTAACAACTTCAGTCTGTTTGCTCTGGCTTATGAGATCTATTTTTCCCCTATGAACTTTTGACAGATAAGGGAATAGTAGTTCCATCATTTATTCTGCTAACACAGTAAAAAATTATTTCACAGAGCTCCCTAGCAGCAGATAATCAGGCTCTCCAATCTACAGTTTCCTCCCCAAATGGGCAGAGATCTGAGAGATCAGTTATATCTACAGAAAAATAAAGGTATCCTATGAATTTTCTTAGCCATATTGTTCAACAGTTTGGAACACTTCTGGTACCAAAAGAGAGCTCATGGCACGTGGCCTGCTTCATTTCTTCTCCTTCTCTTCCGTTATCTCTTAATGATAGAAAGAAAAGTTTGAGAGGGGGCCCTTAGTCCAGCTTTTTTAAGAGACAGTGAAATGTTTAAAAAGAAATAATTAAAAGATTGATTAATGAGTAAAAAGCAAGTAATAAGGGTGAAGCAGGCTTTTCCTGTGTTCTGCCGACACCTTATTTTAAAAGAGTAGTACATGCTTTAAAATAAAAAAATAATAACAGAAAATTAATTACCACATTAATCAGTTACAATTTTAAATGTAATATAAATGGTAAAATAAATTTCAGGTATGGACCTCTGATGCCTTCCTTGTGTCTGAGCTTCTCTGAAAACATCTCTTTCTGCATATTAACCAGGCTGCCTCCATCAAAGGACAATCAGGTAGGTTTCCATGTCCACAAGGAAGCCTTGCAAGAACCTTTCAGTGAATACTACCTCAGTTAATTACATGAAAACATCTGGATATGATATAAATCACTTCCCCTTCTGAATTTAGAAAAAAAAAAAGATCTGACTATATATATTTTAAATTAATTTATTTCAGTAAAGTGGTCCATGGCCGAATGGTGCATTTCCCAGCACTCTTTAAAAGTAAAGTCAAAGAGAACTTCTTTTTTAGTTGAATTAATTGCTAGCTCTGAAAATACCTCAAGTGATATGGCATATATTTTTTTGTCATCCCTAGTATAGAGCTTTTGGAATGATGCACGGAAAGATCATAATATTAATAAATGTCATAATTATCATAATAGTAATAACATTCATTCCTATTATCATAGAAATAAAGTATGCCTTTATTTCCCCTAGTCAGTCCTTCATTTATTTCCTCATTCTAAAATTTCTTTTGAAGGATCAAGTTATCTTGCAACTCTTTGCTCTTTTTTGAAATATGTTTTCCAACAACTGCTGTAGTCAAGAGCTACAAGACCTGGGCCTGTAATTCTCTTATCTCTTGCATTATGCATACATATAAACAAAATTAAAGTAGCAGAAATTGGTGCAGAAAAAATGAAAACATCATACTTTTTTCTGCTTGGTTGTTTCCCTCCCTGCAAAAAGAGAAACATGAGAACTTTGCTCCACATATCTCTATTTGACTAAGGCAACTAGCCACTGATTAGTATAATAAAACAAACTTTCCCAAGGGAAAAACTATCAGGCTAACAAAATAAAAACACAAAAAGAAATGTGGTGAACATGCAACTGGTAACAACATCATTCAGCTATGTCAGGTCTGCACAAGCATATTTAAAACACTGCAATGTTATCTTTAATTGCATGGAGTTCTGATTATATTTACTTTTAACTTTGTGAAGGCAGTGGTTGGTTTGTTTTGTATTTGTTTATTAAACTGTAAATGTCTTGACATGAATCAGTGAAGTATAACTAAAAATCTATTTTGTGTATTCAAAAACAAGTTATTAATGCATTATTAATTCATAGACACTTTCTTCATTGAAGGAAGCATATGAGAAAAGAAGGTATGATATGTATAAATTTAGAAAGAAATCATATTCTGAAGGACTTTCTGGTATTGTTTGAGTGGTAGACTAGTGAATGTTTCCTATAATTGTTTTCAGCTTTAGTCCCTGAGCCAGTAACAACAAATTTGATCACAGAAATAAATTCTTTAAGCACTTGTTGCACATCTCATACAATCTGATCAATGTAACTTCTGGATAGCTAGCAAACCAACAGAGCTGTAAAAAATAAAAATGTGGTTAGTCCATCCCTGCTAGTTCAACCAGCATTTACCTTAAGGAACATTTTATGTATAGCTCAGTACCAAGAAAGAATCAAGAATAGTATATATCTCACAGAAGGTCTGCAAGCTCCCATGCTATTTCTACTCTGCTGAAGTGGGAATCTGGTTCTCAAGAATCACTGCTTTAACTCAAACAAGAAATATAATGAGTTCTAGTGTTAGAGACAAATGACAGGCATGCCTTCATATTGCTCAGTATTTATTGTACAGAGAACTTGCATTTAACAATTAATCGTATTTAGTTAATGTGAAACACAGACACTAGGGCCTGTACTTTACAGCTGTAATGTGCTGTTCAGTTATTAAGAGGAATGTGCAGTGCATCCTTTAACAACAAACCAGTTGGGGATGGTCACAGCGTGTAGGCAGCTTCTTCTCCACAGCGTTGCCACAGAGGTGGCAGCTATAAGATGCCCAAGTCCCAAGGAAGGTGGCTTGTGCCCATCCACACCCATAAAGTGTGGATGGATTACAGTCTGGATGGATTACAGCCTGGTGCATGGGCAGCCATGATGTGCCTCTGCATTTCCAGTGAGGAGAGATCTCCTGGTGATGCTTAGCAGCTGCTCTGGCTGTATGCACTCTTAGCTCCTACAGTTTGGAATATCTCCCAGACCCAAGCACTACACCTGTCCTCTCTCCAACATTCAAACTGTGAGTAGACTAGCTAAAGTGAAAAGTGAGTGTGAAGCACCACTGTGGAGACTCAATTAATTCAAGCTAAAGAGGTGGAGTGCTATTTAAAAAAATACTGGCACATCTTGAGTAAGGCAGATCCTAATAGGGATCATGAGTACCATTTTTCTTTTTTTTAATTTTAAAGAGTGAATAGAGCTGACACTTCCTGGAAACCAGAAATCCCTCCAGACACTTTCAGTTCCAACTCATCTTTATCTCATTAAATAACTAAGACGATCCAACCATCCATATCAGCATGAAAAGCCCTCAGCACATGCAGAGTAACTCCTTGTGCTGCAAGTAGGGCCTTCCTTTGAACTTAATGGTATCTTTCTTTGCAACGGTCTACAGAGGACGTGGACGCTGACATCCCCTGCTGCACAGGTGTGTTAGCAATTCTAGAGGTTATTTGAAAATAAATAAGAAATGTTTTCTGAAGAAAAAAAAAAAAAAAAAAAAAAAAAAAAAAGCGAACACAATTAATGTACAAGTTCTGCTTTCAGAACTACTGAAACTGCTACACAACTATGAAGGATTTCAGGCTGGGCAGTATTACCCAGGCACCGCTAGGCTACTGTGTAGTGGAGATGCTCACTGTAATGGATACACTCACGTCTGTTGCTTCTGTAGAAAAAACAATAGAGACCTGTCCAGGTCCCTAAAAGCCTTGCATGTTTGCCATGAGGGTTTTCAGAGGTCTTCATAGGCTTAGAATATGGCTCCAGTGAGAATGCGGCAAATGAAGTGCAGGAGGACAAAGTACAGCTTAGTTCTCAGGCAGCCAAATGGCAGAGCTTGGACACAGCACTGTGTGACTTGAGCTGTGTGGTTTCTGAGCTGAGCTGGGACACTCACAGTGCAGGGATGTTGGATTTGCTAGCTCGAATCCCCAGAAGCTGTGAGCCTCATGCTCTGGCTCAGGTGGGATGTGTGCTTTGGCCAGGCTGTGCTACTGGTATGCCCCAGACAGAGGCTTGATGCTGATCAGTTACTGTTGAGTCAAGGATGCTTTTAGCTTGAGCTGCCCACTGCCAAGAACGAAAATGCACCAGATATCTTCACTCAAAATAACTTGTTCTCTGTCACATTCTTTCTCCATCCCAAAGGTTATTTCGACATCTTGCTGATTTGTTGCATTTGCTTTCTCTTACTCATCATATCTGCTCTTCTTTTACAGGGAGAGCCCATTGCTTTGCTTCATTAAAACATTTACTGTAAGGCTGAGATCACTTTCCCAAGTTGCATTAGATGGAAAGCACTGGCTGTATCCTTTGTCTCTCAGTATTCATTCTCTGCTTTTATCTAAGGACAACTTTAAGTGATCCAGTCATATATAGACTGATTGATAGCCCAACAGCCTCTTGCTAATGGTTTATGCACTCTACCAACATGGTCAGAACACTTCTGCTACAGAACATTTTTTGGGTACCCAGCCATTCTTTACTTTCTATGCCTCATTTTAAAGACCTGTATTTTTTTTTTTTAGGTAGCCAGGTTGGCCAAGATAATAGTGCATTATAATGACTGATTAAGTAGGATAAATCCTAAAAAAAAAAATCTCTTCAGAAATCCTATCATCCTAACGATCTTACCATCTCAGGTTTTTGGGACTTTGCTTCTTTAAGAACTGAAACCAGATTGCACAATATTGTGTTTTAACTCTGCATCTGTATAGTTTTCAGTCCCATTCTCCACACTCCCAAGCCGCAACTGTAATGAATAGGGCTGATTTACAGATGGATTATGAGCAAGCAGAGGTCTTCCTCCTGCTGCTGTTTGCTGACCACTGACAATTCCACTTCAGCCTTCCATTCAAAACAGAGTGGGCTGCAGAAAGAAGAGTTTATTTGAAAAATAGTCAGGAAAACATCTGTAGTAGAAATGAAGAGAGGCCAGTAAATAAAGAAGCTTCAAAAAAGAAGCTGGCTATCCTCTTTTATCAGAGAAACCAAGAATGTTTCTATCTCTTTACAAGTTTGTTAAGGTAAATTAAATGTTTTTATAAAAATGTATCCAGCCTTATTTCTTTAGCTTTCCTCTTCCCAGTTAAGGAAATAATGTCATTTCTTAGTCTCCAGAAGGTTCAACTCTCATCCCACCATGATTAAACTCAATCACTGTTAGAAACAATTATGTATCATATGTGATAGCCTATTCCAACTTTATCATTCTGTTTAAATAATTACAGTTTCTCCAGGATTGTGCTTTTCACCCCAGGGGCAGAGTGATCAAGAGGAATCAATAACACCTGGGTGGTGCATGTGACATGTCACAGTGCACATGTAGCAAAGAACTTTCTGCTCCTTTTTGGTTGCAACATGTGCCAGGAGGATAAATCTAGTTGCACAGTTACACTCTCTGCCTGTGGAAGATCTGTGGAACACAGAAAATTCTCTGAATTGGCAAGCAGTTCTCTGGTGCTGTTATGTTTGCTCCTGTTCTTTTTTCAGTACAAGAGTCATAATTTCTGCACAGGGACAGCAATCAAAAGTCCCTACATTTGTAAAAGGAATGTACTAAAGTACATAAGGAAAGCTTTTAAGATCCCTGTTAAAAACTAACGTGCATTGATTCTTACTAATGTAAAATTGCATGTGATGTTGTGCTTCCACTCTTTGTTACTGTGTCTTCCTAGGGAGATAAATTTGAATTCAAATGCAAAGAAAATTCTTCTGGGGATTTCAGTTTGGTCTCCAGTAATCCAGTGTTTGGGGAACATGATGATCTGTCCTTTATTTTAAATCGAACTGTTTTTCTTAGCCGACACAGAAGGTATTATTTCATCTACAAGGCAATACCGATGTCAGCATGGATGTTTATATATTGGAAATGACCTGTTTTTTAAAGTGGAAACAATTATAGCAGAAATTGAGGTTTCCTCATAGGATTTTATGATTCAGAACCATTCATGCCATACAAACAAAATTGCTTCCAGCCTGAGAGGACACGTATCAGTTTTGTGGAAAGATGATCCCAAAATGGCAAATGGAAATAAAGATCTACAGTAGAAATTAATTTTATATTTAATTTTCATGTTACTAATGAATTTGCATAATATGTAAATACCAAATACAATAAAATCAATGAGAATAATAGAGCTTATAGTACCTACATTATCCCAGAACAATAAACCTTACATAAATAGTTTATCTCAGCTAGAAAGAATCCAGTGGTGTTTGTAGAAGCGTATTTTTTCTATACAAGTTATATTGGATATAGAGAGCTATAGCACCGCTCACTGCATCAAGCTTATTTCCTAACACAGTGAAGTCACTTAGCAATATGTGTCTGAACCAGTGTTCAGGCACGCTAGATCCCTGGCAGACAGTCAAGGCATTGAGTCTGACACGGAATTTCTCAGCGACTGCACCCACTGGCAAGCTACGTCTAGCTAGGCTCCTTCTCATCATCTTCTCTTGTAGGGTCAAGCGAGGCCAGAAGAAGCTGGCTGAGAACATGCTTCTGCCTCACTTGAGTGCAAGGGGAAATTGAGTGGAGAGACTCTCTGATGCCTTGCATGCATCTGACAAACCAGCTATCCTTCCCTTGTTACCTTGTGGCTTTGGGATTGTGTCTTGTTTACATCCTTTCTTCAGCTTCCTCTTACCACTGGATCATCACTCCTGGCAATAAGCATCTGCTCTTTACCACATCTCTTACTGTCTCAGACAGTTAGCAGAGCAGGAATGTCCAATACCTGTCCCTACTTTATGGTAGGGGCAGTGCTCCTTCAGTGCTCCTTCAGACTCACCTGGTCCATCTGTTGGACAGATAATTCTGGCTTGCAGGTTGTTCTGAGTGAGCTTTGTATCAGGTCCATGTTTTGTGCTAGAGCTTCAGCAGATCTTTGAGATACCGAGTCTTGTTGGAAAGTCTCCAAGGACCTGAACATCTCTCATTGCATGAAAAAAAAAAAAAAAGCCCTGATAGCTAATTCTTATTACATTTTGACTTTTTTTTATACTTGAACAGAAAATTAGTGCATCTCATTTTTGCACATAATTGGTAAATTAAGAATACTTTGTTACTTTCTTTTTTACAGATCATGATCAGAATATTTTTGACAAGCCAACCCACTTGATCTCCATTAGTTTCTTGTAAGGTAGATTTTCACTTATTGCAAGATCTTTGTGGTTCTTTTATGAATATTTTTGGGACAATAAACACCAGAACTATACAGATCTGTAATTTCACTGTGGTAAAACACAGAAAGAGCTTCTCTTTATATTCTGTATTTCCTACTATGACTCTGTTCCTGTTAACTTTATTACCATAAGCCTTCTGAGTCATGTTTTTCCTAATGTAATTCCTAAACACTAGGAGTGTCTTGCCTGTCGTGTTGATACTTATGTAAGTGGAGAATAGCCTTTTGGAAATTATGTGCTGCAAAGCTTTGAACAAGCTACCTTCTGTTTCTGTTACTCTGGTAGCCTGTGTATGGAATAGAGGAGGAGGTGCTGGGGTGAAAGAGGGAGAGTGTGTTTGTGAGAATTATTTTGATGGAGTTAAATTCTAAAGGCGTCTTTAGGAGGAGAGGTCCCTGGAGGATGTCAAGAGGATGAGGTATGATGTAAAATCACTTGGGTTTTCAAAATGATCCTCCCAAGCAAGCTCATTAAATAACATTTGCACCACTAAAGAAGTCTGTTGTCTGTGAAGTGAAAAACATAAGGACCATCATATTTTATAACAGTTTCTTAAGAGAAATTTGAAAAAAAAAAAAAAGGGTTTGGAAGTCACTTTTTTTCTGTTCTTGTGCTTTTTTTGTTGCTTCTTTTTAATTAGATGAGCCGACTCACTTTGGTTGTGAGATATTTATGCAAGATTTTCTTAAAAGTTCTCCCCAGCACATCAGTAGAACTGATGGGATGCAGTAAGTAGCCAAAATAATTCCTTTTCAGTTTCTTACAGTTTTCTGAAAACACAGGCCTTCATGCTTCACGCATTCAGCCATTCTGAATGAAATATAAAGTGAATAATATACAATATTTCATTTGGGGGAGGAACCCGATATTCAAACTAAAGACAAAACACATTTTTTTCCAGACATTTGGTTTGAGTGTGCTGTATTGAATCAGGTCATTTCCTTCGGAAAAGAGAATGTGTTTCTGAGCATGCTCTCGCATTCCTAAATCACCAGAGCAGCGTACCTGGGCAGGCCGAGTGAGCGATGCATGCTGGATGGGCCATGTCATATCAGTAAATATTTAAGCCAAACTACAGCAAAAGTGCAGCATGTCCTGCTCCAGTGCAGATGTTTTTCATACAGGAAGTCTCTAATCCAGACTTTCCCTCCTCTCCTCTTGCTGGCCTCACATGGCCTCGTTGTGCTTTTTGCTCATTCTGAAACAATTATATACATTTGAAAGGCAGCCAGATCGTTTACAGCCTGTGTTTTTCAAAAATAAGTCAGTCATTCCGATGATTATATTTAGCAGAGCATTCAAACACACCAGGCTGCAGGTAGAAAATATTTTGTTTTGTTGTTGTTAGAGAGTGTGACAGCCCACTGTGCAAATCCTCTGTCTTCCTTGTTTCCCATACATCCCATACTTGGGCACAAACCCTATATACGGATATGTCTTTATTCATACTAGCAGATTTTCTTGACTTTCAGAAGATACTGAGGATTGCACAAAGGAGATATTTGGCAAAGCATTTTTCTGAAGGTTTTCTACATTTGAACAGAAAACAAGACAAGCCCTGAAAGATGCTGTGCAGCACTTTGCTTGTATTATGCTTTGCAAAGTCCAATTCAACAAACCAGTTTTCCTGTGGTAAGTTACAGTCTTGTCACAAAGGATGTCAGAATGACATCAATTGCTTGAAGAGTTGAATACCAGACCTAAAATAACGTGTTGCAAAGGACATATGTACTCATTGGGTTTCCAGAATGAAAAGACACTTTTGTGTTTTTTCCCACTGCCAAAACACACAGGAAAGCCTGAGTAATTTACTGGAATTCAGTGGGATAAGGGAATCTTCTGAAATACTTTATTTAGATTTTGTTCTCTTTAGAATCTACTATCAATCATGGGTTGGTTTTTATTTTGCAATTTTCTATTGTTCCCATTGTGTGTCTTACCTACAACACGCTTCTTGCAAATCAGCAAGTAATTAAACAACCCAAGCACCCACATTTATTCCCTCCTTTCCACATCACACAAAGACAGAACAGCTCTATCAGATGTTTTATTGCTCCCACGGAGATTCCAGGACACCATTAAGGGAAGAAGGACATTAAATATGGATCATAAATCACACCCAGTAAATTTGTAATCCGTTGGCCCCTTGAAATGCTGTTGTCTATATCAGTAAATCCATGTGTTCCTGGGAACATTGCTGTGTGCAGTGTGAGTGACTGTGCTAGTAAACAGAAGTTTACCTGGCACAAATTCAACCCTCTCTAAATAATACTGTACCCAAGCAATTCCTGGGCACGTTTTGGTGCTTTGGCTGCTAAATTGTTGTGGTATCCATTCCCTTTTTGCAGACCCCTAGGAACTCTTGTTTTGGAGGCCAACAGCCGCTGTCTACAATAGAGGTAGGCCATGCCAGGCCACTTGTCCTCAGGGCCTAAACACATTATCATGCCTAATTACTTGACTAGAGCAAATATAGCCAGAGGACTTCTACATGAACTAGGGGAAACTTTTATTTCCTGGGAGCCTGTGCTGTCACGGAAGGATATTTTGAAGAGGACAAAATAAATAAATAAATAAATAAAATAAATTGTCAGATAAAGAACATCTGTTCCTGTGATTTTAAAAGCATGAGGTATCATACTGAATTAATGAACTGATATATCTTTAAGTTTGTGATAACTGACTCTTCATTTTTGAGAGAAAATTTTCAGCTGAAATATTCCCATCTCAGCCTTCATCCCAGTTTATTTCAGTTTCCCACAGACCTGCTGAGCTCAGTGTTGTTGCAGATGAGAAATGGGAAAAACTATGATTATCCTGAAGTTTCAAGGCAAGATATGTTTTGATAAAGAAACTCATCCCTCTGGCTACATAGTGGACCTCAAAGGAGTGGTTTACAGAGTGCTTCAAAGAATGAAAATCGTGTTCTGCTGAGGTTTGTAGCAGGGTTTGGCAGGTTGAAGATGATGTTAGAAAGCCTCAGGAAGAAGGAAAATGTTGACTGATAATTTAGTGCATGTTGATTTGAGATAAATTCTTCTCGTGAAAAATATCAATAATTCTATCATTTCGTATAACAAGGAAAAATTGAGATAGAAGCTGATGAGTTAGGCTATATATTAATCATTTGAAATGTTTGTCACATACACCATTCCTAACTAAAAGCCAGAATAGTAACATGGAATGATTTGTGCCTCAGACATCAGAGTCTGATGCAGTTAGCGGAGGCTTTTTTAGTGCAAAGCCAAAACATAACGTTTTTGAGTAGGTTGCTCATGCCAGGCTTTCTTCTAGGAAAGACAGAGAAAAATGTTTTAAATCAGTAGCAACAAAGTGAATTTAAATTGAAATAAAACAAATCTGCAGTGTGCACTGCACACCAACATGTGTACACCTTTGATACTTCCAGCAATGTGAACTATGAAGAGAGGAAGAGACCAATCTGCTTTGAGACCAATGAGCAGCCCCATGCCTTTCCCTCCCACTCCTTCACATGTAGTTGGCAGGAGGCAGAAATTCTGAGAACAAGAGCAGAAATTAACAGCATAAACGTCTCTTTGGGTTGTCTTGGCAGAGTTGTGTTCAAACCTTGCTTTTTGGCTTTGTACATCTGTCTTCTAACTTGCCATGTTCTATTTTCAGGATACAGCAGGATCACTGATTTCTACTAGGTACCATTTCATGGTATGTAGCTGATTCCAATGCAGCAGAGAGATGGTCTTCCCTTTTTCTAAGGGATATGTCACAACAGTTATTGTGGACTGACCATTGTATAAAAGAAGCCATTGGTTGGAGTTTGGCTTGATAGGAAACTTGCATGTATTGTCCTATCCCATTAATTTTTGTTTTGGGTAGAAAGGAGAAACGGAGGTAACTGAGCTTTATGGTGGCAGAATTCCAGATGATATTCATCTATTAAGAGCAGCTCACATGTATATTACCTAATGCAAGTTAAAATATGACCTTCTTGAGTGGAAACCACGAAGAGAAAGACAGCCCTGTCTGAGTGAATATTGTTGGACTGTATTTGTCCAAAGACACCAAGCACCTGGTATCTGATATTTTTCTGAAGGTTTGGCTTTGGGTACTGATCTTGGCAATATTCAGGACACTCATGAGAGAGTTCAAATAGTTGTGACACTTTTCATAATTTGGATGAGCACTGTCTTTTCGTGTGGGCAGTAGCCAGTAGGATATTTACTTTTAGCAGTAATAATTATATTGCAGTTCTTCTGTTTAATGAGTCATCCATTTTCACATTTGATTTTTAATTTGTATAGAGAATGAGTAAGCTGTATTTATATTTATAAATAATAATAATAATAATACTGCCATATGTCTCCACTGGCATGTCTGACACTAGCTAAAAATCTCAGTGAGAAATCACGTAAAGTCAGAAAGCTTCCACCAAATTACCAAGCAATGCGAGTTGCCAAGTAGTTACCTGTCTGACTCTGACCAGCTGGTATTTTTTGTTCTCTGTAAGCCTGCAGTGCCAAAGGCTCAAAGGCAAACCCTTTACATTTCCTAGTGCTGGCTTAACCAGCAAAAGTAATGAGGCTACTGTCAGCTGACTGATGGTGAAGCTTTAGCAAGCTGAGATGCACAGACAGAGCATTACTAAAAGTGGACAACCTGTCATTCAGTCAGAGGTGGCACCTTGCTGGGATAAGGAAACTGGTAAGATAAATGCAAACCCTCTGCTTATTTTTTTTATGATTTTGAGTCTAAAAGGCAGATTCTTCAAAACAAATAATTCTCTTGGTTTAAGTCAATTTATTCAGCTGCATTAATGAACCACCAAGAATTAATGCAAGAACATGCATGTTGAACATTCATTCAGTGAATGCAGGTGAGATTTTGCTGAGGTTTTGGATTCAGATGATAGGAGATGATAAACTAAGATTATTGTAAAAATAATGCAGAAATAGACAATTATAGATCTGGTTCTAGCTCAGGTCCTGAGGAAAACTAGTAAAAGAAAGATCCATTTTAGGACTAGAGATTGTATCAGGGCCAGTATTTCAACTGACAAGGCTTTGTAAAATAAGTTTATTGTGTCTGCAGTGGCAGCAGTTGCTGGCCTGTAATTAAAATTAAGGCTAATATTAGTGTTAGGGTTAGGTTTAATGCAGACAACAGCCAATAAGCAGCTCCATATGAAACTGCTTGCCTGATTTTGACAGTGTTGGACCTAAAACTAGATCCATTGCCCAAGAGGATGCTCAGATAGGTTCAAATTTGTGTTTTAGCTGGCGGTGCTTAAAGAGCTTGAACTACATACAACTGTAATATGTTTCACCCTCACAGAAAAAGATCTAGTGCCAACAGAAACACCCTAATTAGGTTATTTTAGTTGCCAAGAATTTTGGATTAAAGGAAAACCAGTTTATTGCTGGATTGAAATTAGGGTTCAGGTTTGTTGAGGGCTGTAGAACCATAACTCCACAGGGGAGAAAAGCTTTCCACATGGATAAATCAGGCAAAGACCTCTTGACTAGGTCCAGTCTCTCCAGCTTATGTTTAATGCAGCAGTTAGAGGCTCAGGACAGCAAGGACCTGACTAGCACTGAAAAAGATTTGGAGAGCCACTGCAGCTGGGTATGAGCCAGTGCTCGAGCTGGGTCTCATAGCCATGGTAGCTGATTTACTGATAAATACAGGATAAAAAACAGGATTCAGGATTTTGCCTGATGAGGGAACCAGGAATTAAGTTTCAAATTATCAGCATTGTGTTGTACCTAACAAGTTTTAAAGCAGCAATGGATGTGCGTTGACACACGGTAAGGGCTAATGATGTGGGGTTAGGCATGGGTGAAAAAATGTTCCTACTGGAGGCTTAGTCATAGCTCCTTGGATTTTCTCTTTGGTCACCTCTGGCTGTCCAGAGATCTTAAGCTCAAGTGAAGACTAGAGTTCATGCTGGCATGTAGCCTGGAAGGGCTTATGAATCAGTGTTACGCATGAGCCAGCCAACACAGGGACTTCATGCAGGAGGAAGTTTCTGTGATTCACACTGGTCTTGGATATCTAGGGGCTCTGTAGCAGGGGTTCAGCCACAGCAAAAGGGATGATAGAAACTAACGTTAGCCAATGGGTCAATGCTGGTAGAACTCCTTCTGAAAATGGAGATTTAGGACTGGTAATGAGGGAGCCAAGCATATTTGTTTCAGTCCAGGCTAGCAAATTTCACCATTTTTTGCATATAGACAACTTCTATAATTCCTGTGAATCTAGAAGAAAGCACTTAGCTTTTTGCCTAGAAATATTGATGGGCTGGGGTATGTGATTCTTGCCCTTAGAAAGCAAAAATTTTGGTCTTTAATCTAAACATAAGCAGTCTTCTCTGGTCAGTTTCAGAATTCTGGGAAAAAAATCTGCAGAATAAAATAATTACTTCTGATTTTTAGTATTACAGTTTTCAAAATTAAATCACAGGTTATTAAGAGTAGATGCAATCTATTAAAATAATGCAGTAGCAGCAAATCCATACTATGTAGTGTTAACCTGGGACAAAAGATAGATCCTCGGTGTTTGCACTGCATTTCTGTGTGGATGTGTTAAATTTACTATGCTGGATGAGTAGTGGAGCAATCTCTTGCTTTCACATGAGACGAATTGCTTGCTCAGGAAGTAACTTTGAGAAAGAAGCTTGAATATATAATCTCTTCCTATTACTGGAATAAAGAGAAAAGCATAATAAAAGGCTGTGGCAGAAGAGTTCTCACCATAAGCCTTCTCACAATAAACAGATATATCTTGTTTAATGAGTTAAATTTGCACCAATAAACAGACCATTTCTTCCCACAGGAACATGTCCAGGGCAGTCTTCCACAGTCTAAAAATTATCCTAAAAGTGATCTGAAAAATGCCCCATTATCACAAACAACAGACCTGCAGCAGTGATCGCTGCACTCTCTGCATTTGTCCTGCAGTCTAAAATCCTTTTAGGGAAAAAACAAACAAACAAACAAACGAACAAAAAAACAATGGTGTGCCCAAATTGTCTTTATCAAAACAGATTCTGAGACATCTAGGCATCCAGGAGCAGAGAAAGCCAGATACTGTGCATTCTTCAGTACAGGAGCTCTCAGGAGAGAGGTCATGCAGATGATATCTTCGATACTATTGAAACGAGGTATGGATCAAGTCTTTCAAACCCGTTACTGAAAATAGATGCAGTTTGCTATCTGCCTCAAAAATCTGCCTTAGTATTTGAATGTTTTTTGTCTGTCTTTTCTGAAATGGGTAGGATGAGGCTAGCCCCCCAAAATCTCTGCTTTTCCAGTTGAAAGAAAACCCAGCTTATGCTTGCTGTGAATTCATGATTCAGTAACCACCACATGAACTATATTTCTCAATAAAAACTCCTCTAGAGAAGATTCCAGCTGATTCAAAGTAAGTCTGGGAAGAAGGAGACTTTCTTGTAGCTATGAAATTTAAATATCTGAAATGATTTCATGTACAAAGCCTACAATTCCTATGAAGCACATGATTAGAAGTGTTAAGTTCAGCATCTCTGTTGAATGACGTTTGAGGGATCGGGACTGTATATATAGTTTATAAATATTGCCAAACATCTCACCATTCCCTTACTGTAGATATTTATTTAATCCACACATCTGACAATAAAATGTGACTTACTGCCCGCTTATTTTCAATAGCAGCAAAAGATTACATACTAAAACACCCAGTTTAAAAGAATTCATTAACGTATTTGAGTAAGTAGTAGCATAATTTGGGTCCTCTTTCTCACTTGTTTAAAACATCTTCCAGGTAATTCCAGCACTTGGTGCTGGGTAAACCATCATGTTTATCCAAGAAGGCCAAACCTTATATTTATTATACAGTGATAATTCATGAAACAGAGTAGGGAATCCAAAACAGTTTGCCTCATATTTTGGAATAAGTTCTGTCTGCCAGAAACAAACAAAAAAAACCTTCAGCTCCTGTAAATGCTTACATACTTCACGTTTCCTTACTATTTCCAAGATGGTATTTTTGATTGTTATCACCTTTGTATGTCCTCAGAATGTTCATGGAATATTGATTAATTGTGGCTTTTTATTTCAGAAAAAATAATCACTCCCTAAAGTTCACTTCTAATATGAGGTTTCCAACACTAAGAGTGTCTAGGAGATTCCTAAGTATCTGATAACTTCGGAGTTTAGAAAAAGTTGAAGAATGGGGGAAAAAATGTTTCAATTTATTTCACATAGTTTTATTCTGTTTCATCTGGAATAAAATCTTTTGTCCTTTTGATTATGTTATATTAAAAATAAAAGTCTTAAGAGTGAAATCCAGAAATAAATGACAAAATATTTAGACATATGCATGAATAATGTTCATATTGACACCAGTGGAAATACCTACAAAATATTTCAGCCATTAAGTATCAGTGTGGTTGATAATTAAGCACAATGTTACAAAAATTTATGTGTGTGACCATTACAAAATAGGTCCTATGACAGGTTCCTTCCCCCAAATCAAACCTTTTAGAATTTTCTGTATTTCATTTGGATGTAAAGCCTGCTTTATATAATGCTGAAATATCTCCATCTCCCTTCTTTTTCCTTTCCTTACATATTCCCAAACATGGTAGCTCCCCATATGCAGAGCTCCTCCTTTTTTTCTGAGAAATTTTATTTTTTTTAATTTTTTTTTTAATTATGTGTTAAGATGATGACATGGCTAGTAGTAATGACTTCAATTTTTCCAATAGCTGCTTACAAAGCTGGTATTTTCTGTAAAATTTAAGGGAATTAAGTCAAATCCCAACAAATTTCAGTAGATGTTGGACACTGAACTGGCTCAGCTGCTTTGAAAATTCTGAAAGGCTAATGATTTTCTTTGTTTCTACTATGCAAATTTAGCTGTCTTTCTAAATGAAATGTTTAGAAATAAACTGAAACACCTCTTCTGAATGGATCTAAACAGAGTAAAATTTTGGCAGTATAGCTCTTGAAATGGTGTACATACTCTCTTTTCCATAGCCTTTCCTTTTGTCAACTAAGGACCCAGAGAGCCAGCAACTGAAGTCAATGGAAAGGGAAGCTGCTGAGCAACTTTGTAAACAAACCCTCACAGCTTATTGAGGTATTCAGAGTAATATATCAAAAATTGCATGATTTTTTTTTCTTTTTTTTTTCTTTTTTTTTTTTTTTTTCCATGATGCTTTTATAGTGTCTAAGAGCTTGATCCCTGATACAGACTCCAAATACAATTTCAGTACAACTTCGAAGAAAAGGATATACATTAGCCAGGGTTTTTTTTTTTTTATCTATACATTAGATATACATTAGCCAGGGTTTTCCTACAGTCTCTCAAACCTCACAGGAGTACAGCAAAAGTAATTGTGAAGTGGGACCCTTGAAGGCAAAGGCACTGACAGGTATGGATGCTCATTTCTTCCAAAGGAAAACTATAGCAGAACATGACTCAATGTTCATAGTAATTTTTACTATTTATTTTCACAATATCTATTAGGATATCATAGGATATATTCATGTCAGTGTGTGCATTTCATTATTTTTCAAAATTGTTATATTATTTCTGTAGTTTTAGTGCAGAGCATTTCCATGGGTCTACTAATTAGAAAGTTTTTCAAGTACTAAATCAGTATTTTTCTGCTTAATTGAAATTTTAAAATTATGTTATGGTAGTGGCTTTTTTTATTTTCACTGTTTTTGAGAATATATGTAACACTTTGTGTGCTTTATCCATCCCCACAAGTAGTCATATAATGTTTCACTTAACAAGGAGTGAATTTAAAGGCCTTACTTCAAAGTGTGGCTTCATGTGGCTTCTTGTGGCTTCATGTGGCAGTCATCTGTTATAGGGTTGTTTTTTTTTGTTTTGTTTTGTTTTCTTTACCAATATATGTCTTCAAATGCTTGACTGCATTAATAGCATAACACTGATTTCAAAATACTTCCAAATCTTAGTATTTAATTTCATAATTACAAACTCATTTCCTCACTTATTATCAGATGGTGCATCTTCAAATAGGCATGACCGAAGTATCTTTGTGGGGAGGAAATTGTTATCTCCTTTCACCTATTCTTGGCTGACCTGCTTATTCTCACATTCTCCAAAGGCTGAGGAGTCAAAGCAAAACCCACAAAAGCTGTTGATTCTGTGCAGTGCTGGGAACTTAAAAATATGAAGAACAGTGAAAAATATTCTGATAGGAAAATAGATGATACGTGTTCTTCCTCACTTCATGGTTCCTGATTCTGTGAGGTGCTAGACTTTTCTGAAAGGACAATTTTAGGGCTGAGATGAAAGGTAGTGTGGGTGGGAGAGCTACAGGATGCCAACTGATCCCCCTACATCTTGGCTTCTCTGGCAATCTAGTCAGCTGCAGATTCAACTCATGCACATCAGAAAAAGGCAAGTACATTTATTTAGGCCCAGATCCATGACTTAACATGTTATGTTGTTTTCTGTCTATTCGGGGAAATGTGATGATTTAACTTTGACTTAATGGCCCTAATGGTGTGACCTCTCAACACCTGTTGTGACTCAGCTAACTTAGGATACCAAAATAATTACAATCATTCAGGCATTTTAAGTCCTAGTTGACTGTTTAAGTTGCTAAAGGTGTTCACTGCAACTGTGATAAGGCAAAATCTTTACTATTAAATAAAAACAGTAAGAAATTAGATGTAGCAGTTATTACCTTTGAAAAGTGAGGGTCTAACACTCAAGCTTATACAATTGTATAATATGGTGTATATAGACCCCTTTAAAAAGAAAACAGATTTTATTTAAGGTGTATGCCTGAAGCCATTCCATTTGTACAAGTGGTGGTGAAAGTGCAATGCATCCTAATAACAGTGCCCAAAGGATCAGACGCAGGAGGCACCAGCTGAATGGATTGCTAAGGTAGAGGGGGTTCAAACCCCCAAAGACCATGAAACCCTTTTTTATCTCTCTTGTTGCACAGTGACACCACTTCAAAAAGAAAACAAGATCTGGCAGAGCACAGAGAAAGGTCAGCTAACGATGCATCCACAACCCACCAGCGATGGCTCTCACCATCATGATGAGAGAGGCAGCCTCAGGCCAGCTTCAGCCTCAGTGATCGCACCTGATAATTTGTCTACCAGTGGGACATGTGCAAGAAGTTGGGACTGAAGACTTTTCCTACTAGCAGATTCATTACAGGGTTTCCATCATGCCTTGCTTGGCCTCTTGCAACTTGTCTCTCTCTAAAAAATAGATAAATAATGAACAAAAAGTTAAGGTGTCAAAAGAACTGCCTCCTCCCATAACTTGCCAATTAGAAATGAATTTTTCTGCTATTGAATTTTTCATATTACAGTTTTCACATCACACTATTTCTTCCAGAGAGTTGCTTCTCATAAATTGTGCAATAAGAGTATGATTCAAAATAAGGATAAGAGATCCCCACCAAAGAAATAATTTGAGGCATCAACTAGATTGCTCTTGTTTGAGGATGTATAGAACATTACTTTTAACATGCCCCAGCAAAAATAGCTGTGCTGCAGAATGTCTAGGGAAATAAAGAAATTCTTGAGAATGTGGCAAACACATTTTGTGCTGGAAAAGTCATAGAACTCACTGAGAAGGAAGCTACACTAGAAAAAACACTACAAAACAAATCTAAAAGCAGAGAAGGTGAAGAAGACAGCTTTCAGAAACCAGTAGGGTGTAATTCTTCAATTCTGTTCTGCAGATCTCAGAATAAAAGCTCGTCGACCTCTCTGTGGGAAGGTATAAGAGCAACAGAGGAGGAAGCAAATGAAGTGTACTATATACAGCTGTTGGAAAGAAGCATACTAATTTGTTTAGCATTAGTCTTGCAGAGCTGAAGCTAAAAAAAAAAAAAAAAAAAAAAAAAAAAAAGAGAGAGAGAGAGAAAAGAACAATTATACAGTTCAGTGAATCTTTCACCCAATTATTATCTTAATGTTCCAGAATGCACAGTAAGGCTTTAGAAGGAGGTTGTATAATTGCCATCTATATAGTAATCTGAGTATACCAAACTGAATCAGATCCTTGCTGATCACACATAGAGGTTTAGGGGTCCCAACAAAAAGCAATGTGTTAATTACAGTGTGCCAAAATCAGAGGAAATTGACATAGACCTATCTCAAGTGAAACATAACTCAAAGTACTCAGGTACCATTTTATACAATTGTTTTCTCTTACTCTTTTGTTTTCCGTGTCTGCAGAAGGATATTTGTTCTGCTATTAAACTTTGCTAGCTGATCACTAATCTTCAACAGCTTTCTTTAATAACAGATCTATCATGTATTTTTGACAGCTGATGCTGGAACCTTGGCCTGTGAAGCCATGAGCATTGCTCAATGAATACTTCCAGTGTGCGTCTGACTATGTTTCTCCACGCTGACTCAACAATCTATCCAACAAAACATTGCATTATGTAGGCTCCGTGGGACATGTGGGAGACAGAATAGAGAGCATAAAAGGGAAGGAACAATCCACTATTATTTTCTTATTATTTTGCAGTTACAGAACGTTTGGCAAATGATGGTACACACTGTTGCAAGGCAGATGCTATAAATTGGGTCGGTATGATATATAGGGCTGCCAAGGAGCAGTTTAAGTGTATTTTCACTGTTTCCAGCAAAAATAACAAGAAAGAAGGGAAGACATCCTGAAGTAATTATATCATTTGGAAGGAAAATATGGCCACAATTTTTAAAACATACGTGCAAAAGAAAGAACAAATTGAACACGTACCGTGTTTGAAAACCTAATGGAAAAGAATTAACTGATAAACACAAAACTAAAGCTCTTGAGATAAGGGTTATCTTACCCTCACTTAACCCTGAAATCTAAATCAAACCTTAATGCAGGGTCACCAACAAGTGGAAAAGTAGGAACTCCTGTCTCTAATTTGGATACCTTTTGTACTTAACGCTGAAAGCATAAGAAGGTTTGTATTGGCAAGCATGTTAACAAATTAGAACTTAGTTAAAAGAATAGAACATCTAAGAGAAAGTCAGTGAATCAGTTAAGCTATCTTCATAGGCCATTTATTCAGTGTCTGAAATACAGTTTAAAATCACCATACCCTGTCATGATAAAATCAAATCGCACTTTAAAAAACTATAGCCCTTTTCTAAAACAATAGAGAATAAAAGACAAACAGTTTGTTTGACTGGGGCAATAGGTTATTGTTCACTGTGACTTCAGTTCTGTGACTGATTATTTTTGGACTTTCATTCTCAGATCCATCAATAAAGGCTTTGGGAGTTGCCAAAATATGCAACCAAGAGAAAAGAGTCAGACTGAGAGGCCTGCGTGCTCTTCACCAGTAAGTAGCAATCTTTAAAAGATCTTAATCATTCAGGTGGAGACAAATGTTAAATTAGCATTGATCTATCTATTGTGATAGATTGTAATGCTCAAAACTAGCATGTCAGTGCTATCATGATGACTCGGTCTGGGTGATGTTCCAGTTGTAGCCCACATTTTGGAAAGCAGTCACCAGTCAGCAATAATTTGCAAACTATCAGCTAATTATCCTCTTTCCACATCACTAATTACAGACCACTGTGTGATTGTAAGATTATAATACCCAAATTATGGATTTGATGGCTTTTTGCATTCCCTCCTCAATAAATAGAAAAATCTTGGAAACCTCAGAGTGATTCCCTCCGAATTTATTTGTGTTTCATCTGAAGAGTAAGTTCTCATATGCAATACCAAAAGCCTCAGTCTTCCCTTTAAGATCTGTCCACACAGGATACATACTACACTGCTAAAACTTTTATCAGGAAAAACAAAAGTGAAGTGGAATATGTAAAATAGCATTTTTCAAAGCTTAACTCATGCAGAAGGGAGTAAGGGTCAAACAGTCAATGTCAAAGGACAAAAGGATAAAAAGGAGAAGGAACACCATGTAAATCTCATGGGGAAACTTCCCTAATATGAGTGCCAGAAGACAATGCCATGGGAAAATACAGTAAGAACACACTTAATAATGGACTGGACTGCAGGACTGTGTCTATGACTAAATAAGTCCTAACTGACTAAGTAAGTCCTTTCCATCTCTAATGTCTCCAATAAAACCTCTGCCCTAACATAATAGATATCTGTAGAGAAGCCAAAAAATAAAAAGATGTTTCCTCTAAAAAGGACTCCAGGGCCTTGAGGGAAATGAAAACGAAATGATTTTGGTTTGGAAGGAATTAACATTGTTATGGGCTGTGGGGACGATCAAAATCCCATAAATGAATTTAGTAATAGTAAATGCCTATCACCTATAAAATTAAGGGAGGTTAGTTAGTTGCATGACTTGAAAATACCTCTGAGACATCTCTTGAAGATTCATGTATCTTTCAGAACATAATCCTTTGTTACTCATTTTCTAACATGTTAAATTTGTCATGCTGCTTTCCTGAGGCCCATCTAGTGTGTTATTTCACAGTGAGTATAGTTACTATGAGCTCATTGAAGCATTTGGCATTAAAAAGAACTAGCTAACACTGTCCCTCCAAGAAGAATTAATACCTCCTATCTGACTCTCTTAGCACTGCTTTTTTTTTTTTCTTTATGCACCTACATGTGAGAGATTTATAGACAAAGTTCTACAGCATGCAACTTTTCATGCTATTTCTTTTTTGGTGTGAAAACAACAACAGCAACAGCAACAATATAATTCTGTAGCAGTCTTTCATATTTAACCATTTTCTGACACTGATTATGGGTTTGATTTGTGCTTCAACTTGCAGATTCACAGGATTTCTCTTGCACTCACACTGAAATCAAATTCTGCTCTGTTTCTTTCCATGTATTCTGAGCCATGCAGCTCTTTGAAAGACTTCTCATAATACTGGCTTTTCCTTATTGAACATTTTTTGAACATCCCTTCTGTCATTGCATCATATGAAGCAAATCTGAACAGACCTAGCAAGAGAGAAAACATCAAGAACACCTAGAAGATAGGAGAAATCTTACAGAAATGTTTCACAGATTAGTAGAGCTCTCTGAAATTGAAAGTTTGAGCCATTAGTAAATGAAGAAGGAAGAAGGAATTTGCAAGCAAAAGATGTAGGTATAAGTTCCATAGGCTTGGCTTCTATCTCTGTTTTTTTGTTTGTTTATTTGTTTGTTTTATGTTTGTTTGTTGTTGCTTTGTTGTTTTGTTTGATTGGTTTGGGGTTTTTTTGTTTGTTTGTTTTGCATATATAGAATGTGATGGGGAATGTTTTTTGCTCAGGACTTGCATCCTCATTATTTTATTTATTATATCCCAGCAGCATGATGTGGTGTGCCAAGATCTCAATTGGAGCTCTGGCCCAGTCTCCAAAAATTAAGCAAGTAAATGGATGCAAGTCAAGTTAGGGCTTTTCAGAGGACTCATAAGTGAATTAAGCTGTCCTGTAGACACTGACTCAGTCCATGTTGCCCTGCTTTCAGTAATCACTGAAATGAAATACAATGTGACTCTACTGACTTGGGCCCAGATCCCACCCAGCAATTCTTGTCTGTTTTTTGTTTGTTTTTTTTTTTTTTTAATTCAAGCCACTGACCTCCAAGGGGGCTTTTCTTGTAAATAATGCTCTTCCAACTTCCCCGTTTCTCACCAATAACAGCCTTTTGGCTTGCTGGATCTAGCAAACCACTAAAAAGGTCCTTGCATAAGTTTTGTTTACATCCATGGTAAACTTTGCCCAGGTGGAAAATAGAAAAGTTATTTCTAGTGACTCCGCTGACAAAAAGAGCAAGCCACATGCCTGTCAGAACAATCATGCATCCAGAGCAGCTCTGAAGTTACACATAAACGAGTACTAAACTACCCTAAGCATATGATGAATGATGACTGGCAATTATTTTCTCCTTCTTATTACCACGTGGGTAAGAAAAACTGGCATGAAGCATGCAGCTCTAGTTGAGCAATTTTTAAAAAAATTCATCTGGTTTAAATAACTAAATGTCTTTCTGTCATCTTGAAACTATCTTCATAAATTCTCCCAATATAGGGCTTTGAAATGATACTTCCTATCACCCAGTAGAATGGCATGTCTTGAATTGACAGGATGGGCAGAAAGAGAGCTTCTCTTTGCTGTATCTTTACCTTTCTTTATGAAAGGAGTGGGAAAATTGGAAAGGCAACATGGTAGCAAGAGCTGTACATGCACCATAAGATGCTCTATCAAACGACCCGCTGTTGATGTGAAGAACACACTATCCACCAAAAAGGCGGTTTTATTTTTCACAGAGGTCGTAAATTGCTCTTTAGTGCACCATATCTAAGTGTAGCATTTCTCACTGATGATATTTTCTTTTACAGTGTGTCATAAAAGCAGTCCCAAACCAACAACTATCTACTGCAGTCTTGTGTGGGATGTTCCCATGGCCTTTGAAGTTTCTTCTGTTCTTGAAAAGCAAATGCTACTACTCACAGCAGTGTGTCCTCTACACCAGGCTAAAGCTTGGCTCTTCAGGGTGAGGCGTGTTTTGGTTACAGGTTATAGCTCCTGGGTTGCTCAGCATCCCCACAGAGCTGGAAAGAGGCTGCTCCAGTAGAGGGTACCTGCCTATAAGAAGCAGCTGGTGGCAGAAGTAAAAGGAGGTAACATGGAACAGGGGGGAATGTGGATAGCTTGTGGGTGCACTTGATGGTGCACTCATTTCTCTCTGCTGTGGCCAACGCATTTTTATCTGTAGTTAATCTTTCCTGAAAATGAGCATCTATTATTTTGTTTGTTTATTGGAAACAAGGTGGAAAGAAGATCTGAGAATGGGCAGAAACAGTGTTGGGTCTCTGTCTCCAGGATGTCTTTGCTTCCAGGACTGCTGCACAGAAAGCACGTTAGGAGCAGCTGGAAATTCAGATACATACGGGATGCATATGTTCCTGTTCCTGGAGATTAAATAGGATTTCAGGAAGGAAAGGGGGAGCCAATGAGGCAGGGAAATTGAATGCTTTATAATGCTGGCATGCTTGGAGGCATTTTGCAACTTGATGAATTTCTCAAGAGATATGTGCAGAAATCCCTGTCCTGGCCAGCAGCATGGTGTCTGTCCCAGCAGTGCTGTGAATGTAATGCAAAATCCATCACAGCCTACTGGCATGGAAGGGTGCTTCTTGGCAACCTATAACATTAAGTCAAAGCTCTCAGCCTATTCTTTTCAGAGATCATTATCCCAAAATAGGCTGAAGGACTAAATATTGCTACTCCCACTACACCCCATTCAACAATAATTCGAGTTTCAGCCTCCAAACGTAATATTTGGGAGTAAGATGCTTTGTTCATTCTCTTAAGATGGGAAAAACATCTTTCATAACATTTTGTTGCCCAGCTTTTTCAGTCTGCCCTGAAGAGATTTCCAGAAAAGCTGTATCTGGACTTTTCCTCCTGGACTTGATGCCAAAGCCAGGCACTTGTAACGTTGCCTCTCTTCAAAGGAAATGCTATAGGAAGGGAGCAGGTGCAAGGTCAGCTGCAAGCTGCATAGCAGAGTTTTGCTTTTACTTCCTTGAATGAGCCCCACAGTGGTGGCAAGGAGGGGAAAAAAAAAAAAAAAAAAAAAAAAAAAGTCTGAAAAGCCATGTGATATTTGGCTTGGATTATCAGCAAGCAAAATGTGGAAAACTACTTTGAAAAGTATATGCACTGAAATGCTTCTGTAACTCAACCCTCGTTCATGGGTTATGCAGAGGGATTCTTCACAAGTGCATTGTCTGAAGACAGCAAATAGCTAATAAAATGTCTTTTTTGCAACATAGCTAATATTAACATTAAACTAGAACAAGGCACATCTTTTTCATACACCTTTTTTCACTCACCTTAGATTTAAAAAGTAACAAGTTAATTATTATTTAATCAGATTAATTACAATTAACTTTGTATCAAAGGCCTCAGATACACATAGAAATTTCTGGCTTCGTTTTCATTTTCAGTGTGACATTAAGGACTTGTTTCAGACTTAGATTGGATAGAGTCACCTACTCAAAATGAAATGGGGATGTTCAGTTGACTTGCTGCTGCTTGGTAGAAGTTATGCAGTTGCTGCACTTTCTGATGTTTAAGTACCTGGAGAAAAGTACTTATGAAGTCCAGAATTCAGAGGAAATGCTTTATTCTCTTTTCAGTAGAAGCACACCAGAACAGGAGCATTTGAGAAGAGCAATGGAGGGGTGGATACATTACTGTGGCTAGCTAAGCTAAAGTCCAATCTTTAATAACTCCCTCATAGGAATGCATAAGGGATAAGTCAGTGTTATTCACTCTAGAAAGAAGAAATTTTTTATATATATATTTTCATTTTATACAAATGTGCCCATGCTTTTGTGGCTTCGTAAGTAACAGTAAACAGATCCTGTTGAGGACATGCAAATTATGTATGTATTATTTTTGTAATCTGTTTGATTTACCAAGGATAGCATCTTATGGAGTAAGGGAATGCTCTTGGGCACTGCAACAGGAAAACACAGGAATTGAAGTTGTGGAGGAGAGGGAAGAGCTCAGCCAGTCACTGCAAACGTTTTTTCTATAAGGCTAAGAATGATAACTAGTCTATTTTTAAAAGCAAGCTGTACCTGTAAATACACTCTATAAGGCAAAATATTTTAGTGAAGTAATCAAATGTCCCATTGGCCTGGTTGCCCCTAATTGGGGATCTCTGTATAATGTTGCATTTTGTGGTGCGGGTATACCCATTCCTTTGTCCTCCAGTGTAGCCATATAATGGATTGATTGTTTTTAAGCCTCTTGATAATGTATTTACTCTACAATTATTTCCTCTTAATGTGGAAGAGAAAATAGAAAACTGCTAGAGGAGATGTTCAAGTAATCTGTGATTTATATTATGTCCTTTCTTGATTACTGTTCTGTACATAATCATCGTTGCAGCAGAAATAAATAGAAAATTCCACTTGCCAGTAATAAATTTCATAGTTATCCATAGTTAAATGGCATCTACGATATCCTTTGGTCTCTGCACTCCTTCAATTTATGGCAAGAGGCAACACCTGGAAAGGAGATTTAGAGAGAAAACTGCAGCAGAAATAGCACTGGCAGTTCAATATACATCAATCACCCTTCCAAGACAGTGCTAAAACATTACCCTTTAGTACAGTATTAAGGGAAATAGTACTATTAGGGTGGCTGAGTAATATCATCCTCTCTTCCAGTATCTTTATGCCAAGTAAAAGGTTGAAGATGCATAAGGTATTCTCAAAGCCTCTTCCTGTTGAAAGAAAATTGCCTTGGAATAGGATCTCTGTCAGACAGCTGCAGGCTGCTCTCCGGAGAACACCTTCTAGGCTCCAGCACGCCAGCTGAGGATGGAGCCAAAGACGAAGGCTAGAGGAGCATGCCAGCAGCACAGCATTAGCATTATCCCAGTGCAGATGTTTGGAGTGGCACTGTGATCCACCAGCACAGGCTGAAATGTGGCCCAGGCTTTGTGATTTTTTAAGTTATATTGCAGTTGTGAAACGTGAATCAGGTGGACGTGAGAACCTTTTAATATTAACTTTAGCTACTGCTTTTTCTTTTTCTCTCCCAACACCCTAATTCCATGGGCTCTGTGTGCCTTGCATCCATGGCCTCTCCTCACAAGAGAATGATAGTCAGAGACCTCCAAGCTGAAGATTAACAGAAAGGGTCATGATGCATGTTTGTGATGCTCCTTGCAAGCTAATTAGCTCTTCTTTTCAGAAGAGCTAATTTTCAGCAGTTTTCAGCTTTGGCATCACCATTCTTGAGAAAAGCCATGTTTGGGAACCTACACAGGTAATTCTGCATTCATGCTGTATTCTGCACGATTGGTACTGGCTAGGTTTTCTCAGATACTATTCCCCCATTTCCATGCATTATATTCTGCGCCTAAACCGTCTCATGTCACAAGGCTTGTGCTGTTCAGCCCCAGGCATTTAATTGCTTTTCTGTACCAATGCATCATCATCCTGAAAGTTGCCACCAGTGCAAAGCAGATTAGAACAGGCACGTATAGACTTCTGATCTGTTGTCTCAAAAATTGGACAAGCCATATATAACTTTCAGCACCTTGAGGGGAAAAATATTATAAGGTCTATGCATGATTCTTACAGTAAGCAGAAGAAGGGTCATGGGTAGCTGAAATTACAAAAAATCTCTATAACAATATCACAGTGTTTCCAGAAAGATGAAGTGTAAAAATGGATTTTAAAACAGGTTGGTAGAACCAACTCACTGAGAAGATGGTCTTGTTGTACTCTCCAGTCAAAACCTTCCCAAGCAACATAGATATTTTTTTTTCCACTGTTATTTCAACCTTATTTTTATTCCAATATGTTATATTCACCAAATTAATAAGCATGGTATACATGACTACTGGCAGACTGGAAAGGAAATATTTTTTATTAATGAATATCAGGAAAATCAAGCAAAGATTAATAATTACTGGTGGATTTTTAAAGAATTTCCATCCTTAAAATGAATTAATTTTAGTCCTGTTGCTATAGCAGCTAATTGCTCTCATTATAAGGTTTTTCAATTAGTTATCTCTCTCCATAAATAATACTTACAATGTTAAAACAGAGTTTTTTCTGGATTTTAGAGAGGCAGCTGTGTATACAGAACTTGTGTTTTCTTTGCTCAGTTCATTTTCTGTTTCTGTAGAGTAACCATCTTCTTAATTGTAAGTTCAGGGATCACTTAGCATTTAAAGTTCTCTTTTACTTTTAATTTTTTCTTGGTTTATTGCCTAAGACTGGACTTCAAGAAAATCAAATCAAGCACTGCAATTTTAGCAGCTAGACTTGCTGTATGATTTGTTCAACAAAATGATCAGGTAAGCCTAATGTCAATATAAGCATTAAAAACTTCTGTGCATATTAACATTGCATTTCAATAGAAGCTAGTTTTTATTATTTAATCTTGGCATAACCAAAAAGGTGAAGCCCTCAGATATTTAAAAAAATGTAATTAAGTCATGTTTGACGATTAGTAGTATTTAAAGTACCAGTTTAAAAACTATAGGGCCCAAGAGGTTTGTGAAATGCCACTGAAGCATATATAATACTGGCCTACAATAAGCCAATCAGATTTTATTTGCTTTTTCATATTTAAGACATTGATATAAAATCATTGTTTTAAAAGCCATTTAGCTATCCTGTCCTAAATTCAAAATTTATTATATTTGGAGTTAGTCTAAGTACAATGTTAAACTAAACTATCAGCTTTTCAGCTTTTGAGAACACAAAGATAAAACTATTAGCATTTCAATGAGCATCTATTGAAAGTTTTAATTTACATATCATTTTCAATTTCAACTAAAAAAAAAAAAAGGAAAATTCACTTTATCATTCTTGCTCAGCTTGTCAGTAAAACCAAATGAAAATATTCTTTATACAGAATACTTCACAACATGCTGAGTTAATATGTCAAAAAAATGTCATGACAGCCCTCCAATAGCAGTTTTTTCAAAAATTGCTGACATAATGTTTAAACCAGTAGATTTTACAAATTATCAAGTACATCTCAAAGTTAATTTTCATAAAGCCCTTCTTCCTTTTTATAAATCAGAAACAGTTCATTGGTATGTCCTTGAAATGTTTGGTTTCACCTGTTGAACTAAATACTTTCTGCCTCACCTAAAATGAGGCAAAACCTGATTTATGACATATTTAGCATCGACAAAAACTTCAGCTAACTAGAAGGAACCTAAAGATCATTCAGCCATGAGGTCTTTTTAAAACATAATGCTAACACTTTCTAAAATCATTATTATTTAATGCTGCTCAAAAGCTGATGCATCCCTTAAATACAATATGGGAAACTACAACAATTTTTGTGCATCATTTGTGTGGATATTTTTTGTCATTTTTGTTAAATTGAGTTGGGGATCCAACAGTTCTGGATTAGGTTTTCGACAGCGCATAGTCAGGTAGAGAAGGAGAGTGAAGAATGACTATGCCTATTAGGCACATGAAAGAATTATCTATTACACTTTCTTAATATGAAATTATTCATAAATTTGGTCATTCTGTTGCCTACAGCTGACAATTACATACAACAATAAAGTAAGGAAGAAGAGGGCTATAGAAAGCAATTTCTAGGGTTAAGCTTCCTGAATGAGTAGTTGTAAATTAGTTTTGGAGAAACAACTGAGTCCCTATGTGGGTACTCGGGTACCCAGTGGAAAAAAAAAAAAAAAAAAAAAAAAAAAGGCATGAAAATAGGAACTGAAGCTACATTTTGTGCAGGCTACTTTGGAGACTAGGAGGTATTCTACAGTTTGGAATTTAAATTTAGAGAAACAATGCAGGAAAAACAAATGTCCAATACAAGTTTCTCTAAAGAGTTTTTATTTTGTATTTTATTTACTTGGTGGAAGACATCACTGTTCTTCATGTGATTGCTATCTCTTTGGTCAGCTTATAAAATAACTATTTTTTGCTTTAAGCTGTTTGACATGTATATATGAAGCAAAATATAGAAATTTAATTAATTTGCAATCTAATTTACTCAATTCCAATGAAAGCTTTCATATTCAAAGGAATGAAATGGCCTTTGGCCTAAATATACCTGCAAATAGGAGGAAATTCTTCACTGTAGGTGTAGTGAGGCACTGGAACAGATTGCCAAGAAAAGCTGTAGATGCCCCATCCCTGGAGGTGTTCAAGGCCAGGCTGAATGACGCTTTGGGCAGCCTGACCTAATGGAAGTTGTCCCTGCCCATAGCAGGAGAGTTGGAGCTAGATGGTCTTTAAGGTCCCTTCCCTCCCAAACCATTCTGCGGTTCTGTGATTCCTGTTTGATAATGATAAAATCTGTATATGGTATTCTAGATTGAGTTATCTTAATAAAAATATTTATTAATCCCAGTCACTAGAAAATCAGTACTTTATGCCAAATACTAAATATTGTTAGTTACTTATGATACTTTTAGGAAAAGAAAAGGGTTTTATTTATTTTTCTCTTTTATTGAGAATTCACTGATCAACTCTGCCGTATCACTAAAACTCTTTATCAGCCTATTCTGAAATTCAGCAGATGCAGAGAGAAATCAGAGCTGTTCTGGTGTAGAAATGCATTTCCTGACATAAAAAGGAGCATCTGGTTTATGGAAGAGGAAAAAATAGTTAAGTGTATGGCTCTCAGGTAGAAAAGGTTAATATTCATGGGCTTAGCTTGTCATTTTGAGCTTCAATGGAGGTGATGATAAACCCACCAACTTCATAATGGAGAATTTATAATTTATATCATTTCATGAGAAACACCAGGAGAAAAACGTGACTTGAACACAATTCTTTTGCTGTTTCTCAGTTATTGGAACAACGGAGTAATGTATTCAACCCTCTTGTAATTTTAACACACACACCATAATAAATCTGGCCACATTTGTTACTGACGCATGGGGACTTAGTCCGAACCTGTAAAATGTCATCTTTTATGCAGGTATATGGACCTCATGGCCTCCTCTCTTCACTGCTGTGCCCGTAGTCACCACTCAGAAGGACCAGCAAAATAGACTGTGTTTCCTGCTGCTTTTACACGTGGACACAAGGCTTGAAGGTACAATCAAACCTTTATAACATCCTACTGGCAAAAGAAGCCAATCTTTAAACAAGACAGGTCTGGGTTGCCCTCATGTCCATGAGCACTGCTGCACCAGCCTGCGTGGATGACAGCTAACAAATGAAAATATATTTGGGTGTCGTTGCAGGATCTAAGCTGAAACCCACTGAAGTTCATGGAAAGCTCCCATTTGTTTCTGTTTAAACAGATATTTCCAGAATGAAGCAAAGTGATCCTTTTAAATCAACTAATGCATCCTCTCACCAGCAAAGAGTTAGACATTGTAGGGTTTTGCTCAGTCTGACCTTGAGAGCAGTATGTCAGGTGGCTGCTTCCCACCTGCTGAAATGGGGCAGGTAATAGGGTGGCTGAGGTGCCAGGGTAGGAGGAATTTCTGTCTTCACAGAATCACCGGTGCAGTAGATCATACATTAGGTTTAAATTAAATTGTGCTGAAATAAATGGATTGCTTTCTAAAAAAATATTACAGAATTACTAGATGAAGAAACATGAAATAAATGAGCTAATTACATGCCCACTTACCTCTGTGCTAAGCATGATAGATCAAAATGAATTTCTGTACGCTTATTATAGGCATACCGTAGTTCTGTGGTTTACATAGCAGACTTAATTATTTTGCAAACTATTTAATATTGTATCTTTCACATTCTACTCCCAGTCTAAATTGTCGGATTACAAAAATCACAAGGACAGAAAGCTGGATCAAAGACTGCAGACAATGCATAATAATAAATAGGACCAAACTAGCAAGTGTGTGGGGAGGTAATAGTGAGTGAGCATCCAGAAACAACAGCAGCTAATATCATGCCTCCATTAACAACTTCATATGCTGTCTGAAACTGAAAGTAAACAGTGTCTCCACAATGAAATGCAAAAGTTGTACCACACACGAAGAGTTCTTTGCTCACTGCTCTTGGTAGTGAAGAGCACGCTTTTTGCTTGGACTATAATTTCACTGATTCCTTGTTAATTTCCAGAGTGTTGATGTAAAGTTTAGAAACTTGTTATATATGATTTAAGTCCTTAAACTGATGGATTCCCTTCCTTTGTTCAGATAGTTCGGAATACAGAGTACATTCATCTGAAGTGCTTGAATTGCATTACTAAGCATGATCATCTCACAGTTTGTAGGAAATAACTACATTATAAGCACAGATACATTAAGTTCTACAGTTACTCTGACAAAACCTCCTTTAAGGAAACTTAACATTTCCACTTGTCATTTTTTCCAGTGATATGAAATAGTACACTGAAATCCCTGTAAAGTCTTGCCAGAGAGAGGACTTCTGGATTTCTACTGTAATGCAGGCATTCACTGCATGCTGCGTCTATCCCATTGACAGATCAATTGAACCACGCACCACATTTTGTTTTAAACCAACATAGATATTAATGAAAGAGCTGGTAGCCTTTTTAAGAGGTTGGTGTAATTTTTGAAATGTCTCTGGATCACCAAGTGTGTATCCATACAATGTGTAAACAAGTTTTATTTTGCAAAGCTCTGTGATACAGCTGTTTCTCATTTTCATCTTGCAGATGCTATCTTGCTTACAGAGCAGCTTAGTTAAAAAGCTGTGTTGACTCATAAGGCCAAGATGTACAATGTTCAGTTTTGGTTGAAAAGTGCATAACTTTATCATCCACAGGCAAAAAGCTTCATGGTAATAACTCCTATGTTTTACTAGGAGCAGAACACTGTAGGTCTGGAAGTGGTGTCAAAACTCCCTTTTTGTGAGAAGTGAACACAGTCAACTATAAAAGCCTAAAGAATATGCTTATTCATCTTATTTTTATGGAAAGTCTTGGTGACTCACTGCATTGGCAAGAGGAGAGGATTTAGTTTAGTTATTACTGTTTGTAATTCACTTTTCCGTTAAGATGGAAACAAAACAGAAACAACATGGAAGATTCCCTGAACACAAGCGAACATGCCTGCTGCCTCTTGGTGTTTGCATGCCTTTTGGGCAGAGGAGCAGGGGAGCTGCAGGCACATCCCTGAGTGAGTTGGTCCCTAACTGTGAATGAGCTGTGCCTCGAACAAGAAGAAGAAGAAGAAAAGAAGTTTCATTCTCCCCAGGACAAGGACTTGGAGTGATAGAATTTCCCTCGTGGAGAAGTGAAGACATCACGTCTAATTGCTAGGACATAATGACCCCAAAGGAGAGAGCCTGGTGGTCAACAGAGCAGAAGAAAACTGACTCCCATGTTCAGAAAGATAGAGAAGAGAAGTGACTGAGTTCAGGGCATGTGCAGAGAGTTCATGTGCCCAACCACAGCCAAAAGAAGGCTCAGGAGTATTGAGGCAAAGGAAGAAGAGATGTGAATGTTAGCCTGTTTGGCATGGATTTGTCTGTCTGAATGCACACATGCACACAGCTATTCTCCAAGCAACTAATAAAAGACAAAACTCATGAATCCATATTTTGTTTGTATTCAACCAATACATATTTCTGTAAATACTGCAGTGAATGAGATCTGAGAACAGATTTGCTCAGGTTCCTGGAGAATCAGAACTAGGCTAGATAATGCAATCTAGGGAAAGAGATGCAATTTCAGTGATAGTAGCAGCAAGGAAACTGTTCCCCCCAGTGTTGAGTGCTACAGGAAGAGTAGGAGCTGAAGATTGCTATTAAGAAAGCACTTGGCTGCTGCACCAGCTTCTATACACAGCAAATTTGCACATTCAGCTCTGCTAAGGCTGTGAAAGAGAACATTTGTACTAAGAGATAAGGAGTTATTCTCAGTAAAGAACTCACTGCAACTGTTTTATCTGTTGTTACCAAACCTGACTTCTGAAATTTGAGAGCTAGCAACTCAAATTAACAACCTCTGAATTAGGTGTCAACGCTTTCCCTAAGGAATGTAAACCAGCTTGCAGGGAGCTGAAACCTTCATGCTAGCAGCATTTCCCCTTCGCATCTTGCAATTCAAGTTTCTTTTCTCCTCAATGAATTTGTTGTGTTCATGACTAAAGTGCAGGTTCCTTTTTTTCCCTCTGAGTATTCCAATCAGTAGAACATCTGAAGGAATAATGTAGGTTCTAGCTAAGACTTCCCACCTTTATTTTCTACTTTTACTATCCAATACACAATGTGGCATAGAGAATAGCAAACCTCGGAGAAAGCAAAGGACCAAGAGTGGTCAGTAAAGCAACAAGATAAGTCTTCCAGAAATGTTAACAAGTAAACGCTTTACCTAGGAGGATGCATGGGGGGGCTATGGAGTCAAACAAGTCAGACAGGGACTTAAAGGGGAAATAATTATGTTTTTTGAGAGTACTTTACAAACACTAATTATGTCTTACTCCTTAATTTTCCAGGTGAATACAAGAAACTAGAAACAGATTTATCATCTTGCTAACATCCTGGAGCAGGTCAGCAGCAAGCTTAGCAGCAGGTCTTTTGAGTTTTCAATCTTTATTGATTATCACTCATCTTAAAGCCTACATCTCTCCCTATGCACACAAGACTGAATACCTGTATTCACATGAAAGAGGGCAAAGGAAAGTTACATAAAAAGATGTATTGGAAAGGTACCAACCAGTTTAGATAAGAGTGCAACCTTCTGTGTATCCACATTGTTAGTTTTTTTCACTTTCCCCTTCACTGTCCTGAAGTAAAAATGATGTTGGACTCAGTTTTATTGGAAAAGAGATCTCTTTGATAAGTTTACACATCGTTAGTCATTGCATCTGGGAGGTAAGTTGCCCTTGGCTTTCTGCATCTGGCCCCAGTGTAAGCAGATAAAGACTAATGCCTTCTGAATGCCAGGACTCCACAAGCACACAGATCAGCCCACCACAGCTCTTACATTTCTCCCCTCTTTGCAATCTCTTCAAAAGATGCTGTGCTTTAGAAGAGCCAAGTTAATTATTTTAAAAGTTCCAATCGTTTATTTTTCAGTAAGATTCTCAGACATATGAATCACCACGAATAACCGTAGTTCAGGAAAAATTTCTGGGAGTTGGACGTAACTGCTAACACTTGGTCAGAATCAATTATAGGGGACCTGGAGGCAAAGAAAAAGGGAGAAGCAAAGTTTTGCAGTACCCTCTGAGCACACAGGGAAAACAAGGAGGCATCTTGGCTCCATTTGGTGTCATAAATGAAAAAGAAGAAAAAAAAAAAAAAAAAAAAAAAAAAAGTCTGTGACCCTGATTTCAATAAGCTCTTTTTCTTAAAACAGAGCACTTGCATGCATGTATACTGAACACTGCTTGAAAAATATAAACAAGTGCTTATGAGATTTCCCAAGAGGGGAGAAACTTTGGTTGTTCTGTTGCATTTTTCTTTCTCTATGTTCAATATTCCTTATTATACCATATGCCTTCTTCCAAATGAAGGGATACACCACACCCTCAAATGACCAGTGTCTTAGAGATACATTCTTGAAGTTTAGCAGTCAGTTCATAGAGCTCACATTTCTTTTTTGAACTAAAGCAAAACTGGGTAGACCAAAAGAACAAGAGAGCTGAAGTGATTTTCTCAAGCTTTTATACTAGTACAGGCTAAGCCTTCATATTAGTCATATAAAATCCATGCCTCTAATAAAAATTTCAAGCAACAAAAAGTAGTTTTAATATTGAGTAGAAGCAATAAAAATGAGAACTCAGTTTATCTACACCAGCAAAATATGTTTCTGCACAGAACAGAGCATTCACAGGGTTCATGGTAACAGTATATGGAACCAATTTATGCCTGGCAAGGAAAATAAAAGTATAACATTTCTTTTGCGAAGTTTTTTCCACATTCACTCCAACAGCGTGTGTCATTAGTTACATCTGTGACAAAAACATCACTTAAAACAGGCTAGGAAAGGGAAACCTTGGCTAGCTTACACTATTACTTCATCTCTAGGGTTTGCCCCAGTGCACTTTTCCAGTAATTTGATATTTGGAAAGGTTTTGCATTGTCTTATATAAAAGAAGTTATTCTAATAGTGTCCCCATAATCTGTGAAGGATCTATTATTCTTTCTTGTTAAAAAAATTACATCCATTAATTTGATAATAATATAGAGGTTAGCCCACATAAATCAGTCATACTTGTTTATACACCAGATTAATTACTGACTTCTCTTGGTTTAGGCTCTTTGCTGGGGTCCATCTCTGTTGTTGCAGACTGAAGGTTGTGTGTTCGCTGTTGTCATTGTGGTTTTATGGAAAATATAAACTGATTCCCAGAGTGGTAACGTGATTTCATTCGTAATTGTTTATGAAAACTGCATCTGTAATGAGATTATAAAAATGTGAACTGCTGTAATGTTATTTCACATTCATGTACAATCCACAGAAAAGTTTTAAAAACAAAACCAAGTCAATTGTGTGAATTTCATTACTGAAATGATTAAAAACTTTCATTACTTACATTACTAAAACACAAAACTGATTTTTCCTTTAAAAAACAAACAGGTAAACACTACAACAACCAATTCAATGTTTTTTTCACTGAGAATCGGCAGCAGCCTATATCATTCCTTGCTGAAATAAATTATATACTTATGAGCTGTTTGCTGTTATATGTAATTCAGTGAGGAGGAAATGCAGAAGCAAATCTGAGAGAAGGACTAGGTAACCGAGCAATTTGCACAGAAATGCTTAATGTTAAATGTCACCCTTGAGAGTCCTCTCATCTGTGAGTCCTTAGTGAGAGGAAGAACTCTGAAAAGAATAGGATTTAATACATTTAATATTTCCTGTGCTTAGTTTTATGTAACTCTGTGTTCTCATGTGCAGAACAACTACAAGGCTCTTAGAAAATGGGAAATCCACAAAACAGTAAAAAAAAAAAAAAAACAGTCAGTTCTGATTAAAACTCCCTGTTGTCACCAAAGAAGAAAGCCAGCTGGTCTAACACAATGGAGTAAATGAGACACAGGGTAGCTACAGGGACACTTACAAAAAAAAAAAAAAAAAAAAAAAAAAAAAAAGGCAGTGAAGGAAGAGGGGATTCTGTATACTTCAGACTATACCTTTTCTTCCTCTCAAATTGCAGTTCTGAATTCTGTAGAGTGGCTGTATAATGAAAACACCCAAGCGTGCAAGACCCTCAAGATGGAGGGCAGTTAGGCTCTTACAGCAGTTGTAGCTGAAGGTCAGCTGTGGAAGAGCTATATGGCCTCTAAATGACAGAGCCGAATATCGGCAAAGTGGGAAGGTCATTTTAGCTTATTTTGTGCATAGTAGCTTGGCTGTCTTTCTTTTTACCCTTTCCTTGTTCTCATTTATATTCTGCAATGACAGATGATTTATTTTCCTGGGAATTCCTACTGCAAGAAGTCATCTGTTGTTATGCAGATTTCCTTACTTTCAAATGAAACCTTGCTGTTCAAGGCACCGCTTTTCAGATGACACCAATGCTTACTGCAGTAAGCTATATAACAAGAAGTTCAAAATACCATAACATTATCAGGGCTGCCCCAACAAATCTGACTACTCTGAAAATTCCTTGACCCTCAGTATATAGACCAAGAGTGTCAGATAATGCTTTTGTAATCCCTGTTGGGAAATAAAAATAAAAATAATAATAATAAAAAAATCCATTTGCTCTGCTTGAGGGTGAAATTAGGCATTTTCATTTCAGAGGACTTAAACAGTCTTATGAAACTGTCTACTGAGAACAAAAGAAAATAAGTGTACTTTTTAATCCATCTTCTATAATAACAGCTTATATTTAATCAGGACATGACAACAGTGAAGAAACAAACTACAAATGAAAATGAGTACTATCCAAAGATAATTAAATTCATACTGTTGTAGTAAAGAGTTGAACTTTTAAGCCTGTTGTGGTGCAAAGTATGGAATTATCCATATCTATGTTATCCTATGCTAGAGAGAAGAATTGGTCTACCAGATTCCTTATTCATTAACAAAAATGTTCATATTGAGTTAAAATTGGAATTATGCTAAATCTGGAGCTGCCTCCAGAAATGAACGCTTGGTATAAATGGAAGCGTATGTACTGCTCTGTTGTCTCTAGTCCTATCCCAAGAGTACAGTTCATGTTATTGATGATCTTTTGTGTATGTACAGATGCTGGTAATACCAACATTACTAGAATTCACTGTTTCTTATGCCATCATTGATGACAGTGTTGAAGTGCAAAGTGAGTTCAGTTTTCACCAACTGCACTTTTATTTTTTTCCTATTCTTCTAAGCAGGCTTGTAGAAGGAACCTTTCCCTGTGGCATTCCAAGATCTCTTAAATTAACTGAAGGAACCTTGGAGAAATATTGTACCTTTTGTGCCCAGGTAAGTCTAATTCTTCCATTACCCTGAACGGTCACAGGAGGTCACTAGTATAATACCAGCCTCACGGCAGACTATAGGAAGTATTTGATACTGATGGGCACTGCATGCATCTCAAACATTTCAAAATCTCTCTGAGGATCTGGTTCCCATGACATGAATTCTGGGTCTAAGAAGTAATAAGACACATCTTTTATAATAATAATTCCACTACAGCATATGGTTTACGAGGAATTCCGTATACTTATCGCTTTAAATATAGCTTTTCAGAAGAAAATTAAATCTCATGTTAAATAAAATAAAATAAAATATAAAAACAGGAGCACTTGGATCTTTCAGCTTGGAAAGGATTTTGTGAAATATAGTTTCTATTCTTCCAAATTTCAAAGGAAAAAATGGCATGGAAGAAAAATTGGACAGAGTAAAAGCTAACATATTTCCGCATAGATATTGCAGCATCAAACACCTACTCAGTGATTTATGTAATAATGAAGCTTGCTCAAATAGTTCTTGTCAGGCAGCAGCAACACTAGAGCTGCCAAAAGCTGTTGTAATTAATACCATGCTTGTGCCCAAATTGCTGTCTTTAAACTCTGTGTAACCCCAGTATAGTCAGTAGGACTGTAAAGCACATAGGTCTGCAATGAAACCAGAAAGGTTGACTGTTATATAGACTTATTCATGCTGAGAAAAATAATCCACTGGTGTATCCAAACCAGCTAGAAGATAACTTGCATCATGCTCTGCCTGAAATGTACCACAACAATTCTTACTTACAGTCTTTTTTATTTTTTATTTTTTTTATTTTGCTTATGTTGCCCTGAATCTCAAACCATCAAGCACAGGAAACCAAAAACAAGAAAATCCTTCCTCTGCCTTTTACCACTGTCTCTCGTCTCATTGCTAGAGGAGGGACAGTGAATTAAGGGGTGGGAGAGTCAAATCATATCTGTTATTAATAATAGCGCTGGGGGGGGGGAAGGGTAGGAGCTGGGGAAAAAGAAGTGAAAATAGCTGCTCTAGAAACTTCTGACTGCTGGAAGAAGCCAACGTGTTCTCTCTATCCAGATTTATGTAAAACACTGCTCAGAGATTTTGACCTGTCAGGGTTTAGAGGGGTCCAATTAAGCAAAATGTTTTCAGAGTTTTCTTGCATTCTTTTGCTCTGACATGTATTTCTCCTCTGATGATTCCAAGGGTACTGCAGCCAGGTTTGCCAGCTGTGTGAGTGCCCGCCCGCTGGAGAGGAAGGAGTTACAAGGAGAGGAGATCAAAGCAGCTGGGATCTATCAAGCTATCAGGGCCCACTGCCAGAGAAAAGAAGGGACTGGGGCTAAGAGGATGGCTTTGATCCCAGGAAGAGAGGGCTGTGGGTCAGGAAGCGTGAAGTAAGGCTAGCTTTGTTTACTTTGGCCCTGTTTTTGAGAGGTACTTTTTATTATTTGAATTGATTTTTATAAGTATGCCATCTGTTTTTGCTGTGGTCTTGATTTAAAGTTTACCTGTACTATAGTAAATATGAAGGTGGCTGGAGAAGCTGCACTGCAAAACTGTGTCTGCACAGAGTAGGGTGGTTGTATGTTTGCTACAACTTTGTAGGAGATTGGGTGGGGATTTTGTTTGCTGCAATGAAGGTGGAATTGTCCTGAAACTAGCATCAGAACTTGTTCCAAGGGAGATGCTGAGAGGAATTTCGCTCTGTGAAGATAAATATAAGGTAGAATTTACAGCACTGTTAGGATGAAGAGCCGCTTTGTTGCAACAGAGGATTCACCCTTCCATAGTTGTCTGTAGTTAAATGGTTTTTTTTTTTTTTTTTGTTTGTCTTCATGTAAAAACAAAATCATAGAATATCCTGAGTTGGAAGGGACCCCCAAGGCTGATTGAGTCCAACTGCTGGCTCTGCATGGGAATCCCTAAAAATCAAACTACAGTCTCAGAGCATTGTCTAAACACTTCTTGAACTCCAGCAGGCCTGTTTCTGGGGAGCCTGTCCCAGTGCCTGACCATCTTCTGGGAGGAGAACCTTTTCCTAACACCCAGCATGACCCTCCCCTTTCCCAGTTCCATGCCATCCCCTCATGTCCTGTGGCTGTCCCCAGAGAGCAGAGCTTACCTCTGCTCCCCTTATGAGGAAGCTGCAAGCCGCCATGAGGCCTCCCCTCAGCCTGCTCTAAACGTTTCTTGAACACCAGTAGGCCTGTTCTTTGGGACCCTGTCCCAGTGGCCAACCACTGGGTGAAGAACCTTTTCCTAACACCCACCCTGACCCTCCCCTGTCCCAGCTCTATGTCATTCCCTTGGGTCCTGTTGCTGTCCCCAGAGAGCAGAGCTCAGCGCCTGCCCCTCCACTCCCTTGGTGAGGGAGCGGCAGGCTGCCATGAGTCCTCCCCTCAGCCTGCTCTGCTCTGGGCTGGAAAAAAGAAAAAAAAACAGGGACCTCAGCCATTCCTCATATATTGTGCCCTCCAGACCCTTCACCGTATTTGTAGCCCTCCTTTGGAGGCTCGCTAATAGTTTTTAAGTCCTTCTTATGCTGTGGCACCCAAAACTGCACACAATGCCCGAGGTGAGACCACACCAGCGCAGATCACTATGGTAATGTTATTCCTGTTGATGTAATCTATTGCAATTAACTAATTTCTGTGTCATGACCACTTAGTAGATGCAACGTTGCCTGGTTTCTGTGCATTTTAGATTCTTTTCCACAGCTTCTCTGTGTATGAACAGCATACCTCAGCCATTAGGATGATGTTTCTGGCATAATGTGCATTCTGTAAGCTTCATAGCTCTTTAAGAGTCTTCCATTAAAATCCTAATCCTTTTGAATTAGGAAGTTGTCTGTATGCGCAACCACATGTTTGTGTTAAATCAGGTTACACAGTGTCCACCTATATAGAAAGAAGAAACTGTAGCTGTTAAATCAGTTGTACAATTCCTACTGCTGACCATAGAGCAATCCTGTAATACTCAGTGTGGTTTCTAAAGCTTTTTTTGTCTATAGTGATGTTCATGTGGATGTAGTTTGAGCTGGTGCACAAAAATGCTACATAAAAGTCAGAGGAACTGTGAGTGTGTATGTATGAGTAAGTTGGTGTTGTAGCATGTACCACAATCCCCCATGGAATATTTTGGCAAGGGGACAACTATTCATCTGTTGAGCATAAGGACGGGACACTCTCATTAGCATGAATCAGAGTTAAGAGAATGAAGTCAAGAGTAAAACAGTGAACTTTGCACTTAAGACTCCAAGCTCTGGGAATTAACAGGTCTTCTGTTTCTTCACAAGAACACATCGAGATCAATCATGCATGACTTTTTCCCTTAAGTTATTAATTTTCTAATGTTTTTGGAATTCTCTTTTATACATATATAAGAGAAAAGCAGCTTTGTGGTGTGGCTGTTTTTTGTTTATTTTCTTCATATAAAGTTTTAAGCCAGAAACAACGAATGCAAAGTTTGTTGTACTGCTTGTTAACAGTATGGGGTGGAGTGGAATTTGCTTCATTAATAAGTTAGAGGAGGCTAATGCCTTGTGTAGATAAGAGACACATTTATCATGATTATTTAAGAATACAGGAAAGTTGCAGCTGGTGTTAAAGTTGACTTCAATTCTGCAATAACTGTCATATGCAAGAATACATCATGTTCAAAATCTGTAGTTGGCACTAACTTGTTCTGGCATGAACTGAGGTTTGTTTTTTTCACAGTGAATCGCCTTATTAACAGTAGAAGATCAGAGATCAAAATACAATGGAAGGACTAAATCTGGAATGCATTTTGTTATAAATCTGAGTGATTCCTAAAGTGAAGTCAGATGATAGTGTGCTCTGAGATTTTAGGAACTAGGAAAGATGTTGCTCAGAAAATCATAGCTGGAGAGTTATAGAACCTTGTGCATATTGAAAAATATGATTTTAAAATAAATGTTTCTACTTATTTGCTGTCTTAGTTAAGGAATAGGGTTGATTTATTTTTTTTCTTTTTAGAAATCATCAGTAACATTTGCATGCCTGCTTTCAAAAGGCACATCAAGTATTTGAATTTTCTGCAACATATAGACTCCAAGACTTTCAATGGGCATTGATTTCTATATACTCTGTTGGTCTTAGCACATGGTCTTTTAAACTTTGAAATTAGAAATGTAGCTCTAATTTAAGATG
>CM021771.1:4464758-4502035 GCA_011076525.1 Nettapus auritus | reverse complement strand
AAGTTAGCAAATCCTTGCTAGATTCCTGAGGGAACAGGGTTATAAATGATGTAGTCTACATAACACTTCACTGGTTCTTGTTTTGTGTTTTTGTTTTTTAACTGGAGGAAAAAAGAGTTACTTCTGTCATTTTGTCAACTGTAAGAGTAACGTAGCATTTTTTTTCATTCTCATTGTAGTGACATTGAGCTCTGCTGTTGAGAATTATAGAACAAATATTTTCTTTTTCTGAAGACAATAGGAAAATTATTTCTTAATGTGTTCTTAATGCCTCCAAAGCACACATAGTGGAGTTCAAAGTGGATGTAAATTCAAATATTTTCTTCTTCCAAGATAAGGAAAGAATGGTATTGCATAATGTTAATATTGAAATAAGCTGGGATTGTTTTTAGTTTTTTATGATGCCAATTTAAGGATTTGATTCTGCCGTTACTTTGGGCAAGTTGTGGCACTGGGAGGTTGATATTACAGGCTAAAGTACTTTCTGCTGCAAAGAGATAAAATACCGGACTGGTGTTTTGAGTCATCAGAAGTTTTAAATGAGTTGCAGTCTTGAGGTATTGACTTTCCTTACCTCTCTCCCATAAGATTGCAAATGCATTGGGCTGCTTGTGTAACTTGAGTTGCAAAATCTAATCAGTCTTTCTCATCCCCATGATAGTGCTAGAAATGAGTGATATCCTGTAATAGGAGGAAGGAAAATACAGATAAGTAACTTTATCAGACACCAGTTGGCACTAAAAATTTCTTGATGCTATGTACTGTTGACAAGAAAAATCTTTTTTTCTTAGGTCATAATGTAGTGTTTTATCTGTCTTTTTTTTTTCAGTGGTGTGTGAAATGAACTTTGTGCTTCATCTGCTTTTGGGACTAAGAGGGCAAAGAGTATCTCTGCTTAGGGGGGAGGTACTCAAAACAGTAGCTTTATTTCAGTGTCTAATACTCATCAGTCTGGAGCTATACATCATATATCAGATCTGGTTAGAAGTTCAGAATTTCATTCATTTTCTTGGACATGTTTAAAATCCTATGTTCTCATCACAAACATTTATAATAAAATTATGAAGCCTTGACATATGATAAAAGAACTAAACCCAGTAAATAGGAGTTAACCTAAAAATATATCAAAGAAAGCCTCATCTGGTATCAAAGCAAAATGTCTGTTTCCAAACAGACTAGTTTATTTAGAAGCCATAACTCAGTGATTTTTCAAAAGGCCTAGGGACTTTCAAGTTTAAAAGTCAGCGTGATTTTTCTTCTAGATTTCATTCTTAAAAACACATGGAATTGATTGTAGCATCTGTTAATCCCAAAGCAGCATTTTTCTTGCACTTTTTTTTTTTTTTTTTTTTTAAAAAGTCTGTTTTGCAGGACTGCTGTGGGACTTGCCCACTCTTTTGTAACACATTTAAACTTCTCTGGTGATAGGTAATTCTCCTGTTTCAATGCAGCCAAATCCCACCACCTAATTCTGTTTTCACATTCAGAGTTGTCAGTGTGATATTTTTAGCGCAATTTAGAAAACAGGCTAAATGGAGAGTCCAAGAGTAGGAAGATGTTTCCCAGGTTCTAGTGAAGACTTTTTTTTTTTCAGTGTCTTTCTCCAAAGTGGGATTGTTCCAACAGTGAAAATTTTTAGCTCTTGGTGTCCTGTAGGACCAATCAATTTATGATCGGAAGTCTCTAACTCTAAGGAATTAGAGTAGATGTGTGTCCGTATGTTGGGTGGATACAACTTGTAAATTGCTTACTGGTGTACTTTTAGAATCTGCTTGCGGTTTGCTAGTACTTGACTTTTTAAAAATACATTTAAAGGAAAAAATACCTTGCAGGTTTGTTGGCATGTATATACTTCTAACACAGGAAAGTTTGGCCATTTTCTGAGTTTTTTGTTGGCTCTGTTTTAGTAGCTAAATATATTTAATAGGGAGATCACTTTTCATTCTGAATTACTTCTGGTATTATAGGTTCATGTGTTCTTCCAGCATAAGGAACTTTTAAAGAGTGATTAGGTAGTCTGTAATGGACAACTCTCAGAATCATAGAAAAAGAAATGAAAGACACCTGAGAGACCACCTAATTTTCCTGAGTCAAGGCTTACCTCAGTCATTCTCAACAGGATTTTTGTTGTTTCTGTGCTCCTAGCCTTTTCATAAAACCTTTTGGTGTTGAAGACTGTCACTTTTTCAGGCAACCTGTTCTATGGCTTTTTTTATCTTCACTGTTAGGAAATACTGTCTAGTCTGAATTTTCATCACTGGCTATTACTAAGTTCCTTTTGTCATCATACAATTCCTCTGCTTTTCCTAGGATTGAACTCCTATGTGTAGTAAGTTAAATATTTAGCACACTTGCCTTTTTTCAGTGTCCTATAATTTCTACATGTTCTCAGTAGTAGTTCTTAATGGCTTTGAGGTATCAAGAGTTAATTTTCTAAATACATGATGTTGCTGTTTTGAAACACCTGTTGTAATTAAGTACTGTTAACCTGGTAATTCTCTGCTTAGCTCAAAATAGTACCTTTTTACCACCTGGATTAGCTTTCAGTCACCTGTTTGCTATTGATACATATCTATATTTTTCTTTATAATGTGAAAAGTGATGGGAGGGAGGGAAGAAACATAGGACCAGCCTCAAATGGTCTTCCCATGACTGACTCCTGGGAGGTTGTATGAAAGCTCGCAAGCCAGTTCTTTGGGCTTACTGAAACCTACCTCTTAGAGATACTTGATTTCTATTTTGGTGATTCTCTCTTTCCTTTTCCCTCTTTTCACTCTGAAACTTGTGACCGTTATCACCCAAGATGCCATCCTTTCACATTCTCCTGAAAGCTGTAAGAAAGCTGTTCTGAGAATGTGTAGATCAGTTGCTACCAAAATTTCAGGTCTAATTCTGTTTACTACCTGTTTGGACAAGTGTATATGATTTTTGTAGCACATAAACATTCTTTTAATCCCCTGTCCTATAAACAAGCTCTGAACTTGAAATTAAATATCAGGAGATGATTAGGCTATAAGCTAGAACTATAGCAGGTTCGTTAATGAACCCCACCTCATTTAGAGACCAGTCAGGCATGCAAACAGCAAGCATTGTTCTTAAATATAACCTGGAAATGATTCTATACATTGCAAGATGTTACTGCCAGACTTCCTTTGGTTCACATGGAATCCTAAATCGCTGTCTTCTCTTTAAAGTCTTCAAAGGCTCAAGATTTAAAACCTCTACTGACCTTGGCTTTCCACCAGGTAGATGTCCAAAACACCACAGCATTGCCATCCTTCCTCCAAGACTTGAAGCAAGAGGCATCAATTTGTAGAGAGAAAACAGGCTCAAACTTTTGGGTGTTTTTTGTTTGTTTTACTTCTGTACTCGTTTGGGAAGCAGAAAACTGTTTGAACCCTGCTTAGATTTGCTTTTGGCCTCAGTCAGAACATCAACAAAATTCTAACTAAACCATTTTGCCAAATGCAGGAAAAACCCTGAGGTACATAATATGAGAAGTTACTGTTCATAGCTATGTTAGAATTTGTAACAAAGCTTAAGAAATGCTCCACCAAAATACTGTATTTTGTGTTTTAAGTATCTTTTTTTGTGTAGGGCTTAAATTTGTAGTGATATTTATAGTAAGAGGAGAGCTATAGCATTCTTTAGAAACGCACTTTGTCTGTTTGCGTGTCAGTTCTGAAAAGCAATTGATTCAAAACATCACAGAGACCAAAAAAAAAAAAAAAGCCAAATCTTGTTCTTTGCACGAACGGATTTGACACATTTTTATTTTTGAGAAATGAATGTCCTACTGGAATGCTAAGGGTAATCTGTTGAATTGAGAGTCTGTTCTGAATTAGAGCTAAGAAGACAATCCCAAGAGATGGTGTTTTGTTGTTGTTTGTTTTTTTGTTTTTTTTTGTTTTTTTTTTTTGAAATACTTACGTGTTTTTTTCTTCCTATTACTTCTAAACACGTGGGCCATCACCAAGAGTACATGCTGACTTAAATTTGCTGCAGCTCAATGTCCTTCACCTAAAAGAAGTTAAAGGCTGGTTACCCTCTGAGTAAGTGTTTCCACACGTTTAATTTTGACCCCTTAGCAGTTCACATGAAGTTTGCAAATGCTCCTATTTAGGCGAGGTCTACGTGTAAGAAGCAGTACAGTGGGCATGGTGATTTAAAAGAATGCCTTGCATTCTGTGCCTGTGCTTGGGAGTGTCTACCATTTCAAACACTTTTATAGGGTGATATGATTCAATACAGACTCTTTAGATGAAATGCCTGTTTAAAGATGAAGCCTCTGGACTTACTGAAGTTAGGAAAATTTCCACTGCACTAAAACGAAAACAGGATTTCATACATACCTTCTTGGTATTTTAAAAGTATAATTTATCAATTTGAGGAACTCCTGTGATATTATCTATAGAACTCAACGCCCCACTTCAAAGCTCAGTTGCTGCTGTTCTAATGTGACTTTAAGGAACAACTGCTTTCATTTATCATCTACCACATGTGCCCTTTTGTCTAGAACACACTGTAGAGGGAATCAGTAATATAAGACTGGTTCAGAGAAGAACAACAAAGCTGGTGAAGAGACTACAAAAAAAACTTGTAAGGAGTGGCTGAGGGAACTGGGATTGTTCTCTCTGGAGTAGAGGAAGCTGAGGGGAGACCTCATCACTCTACAGCTACCTGAGAGAAGGTTGTAGTGAGGTGATTGCCAGTCCCTTTTCTCAGGTGAAAAGTGATAGGATATGAGGCAGTGGCCTCAAGTTGTTCCAGGGGAGGTTTAGATTAGACATCAGGAAGAATTTATTCATGAAACAGGCTGCCCAGGGAAGTGATGGAGTTGTCATCCCTGAAGGGTTTATGGATGGAGCACTTAAGGATGTGGTGTAGTGGTAGACTTGGTACTGTTATGTGGCTGGTTGGACTAAATAATCTTAAGGGTCTTTTCCAACCTAAATGACTCTAAAAGTGGAATTTGCCTGGGAAGCAGGAAGGCAGTGAGTATAGTTCTTCTGTAGGTCAAGATAGAACATGGAGATAAAACAAGAATGCCTTCAAGTCTTTCTTAAAAATAAAGAAAAAAAATAATATTTACAGAAAGATGCTCTTTTAGGACTACCACACCTCTCCTACTGCTTTTGATAGGAAAATCAGCTAGTGCACATGAAGTTTTGTTGTTGTTTCTATTTTTTCTTCAGCATAAGGAATGGGCAAGGGAAGAAATTCTTTTTTTAAAAATGCTATGTACCTAAGCACTAGCATCTAACTTCTTTGCAAAGTCATTGGTATTTTATGTGTCACTACAAGATAATTGCACTGGTGAAGCTATATAAGCTATATTAGCTCTGGAGTATTAAAGTTGGCTAGATTAACACAACAACAAGAAACCAAAGGTGCATTTAATTCTTCCTGACACACAATGTGCTCCCTACCATCTTGCTTTATGCATTAAACAAAAGTTATCAGTTGCTAGAAGACCCTGGTGGGCTTCAACTACAATGATAACTGAGATGGTCTCTACTGTTGTTCCCAGTTGTTTGCTAGGGGGCTCTTTCTGTGGTGAAGGTTGGCATGAGAATAAAGGTGTACAAACTGGATCAAAGTTGTTTTAATCTGGAGAGTAGAAGGAAGCTTTTAAAAGTTTCTGGAGCAGCCTTGCACTAAGAATACTAGAAATTTAAGCATTAAAAACAGTTAACTTTCAAGAAAAAAAAAGATTTTGAGTTTGTAGGCTTCTGCTGCCAAAAACCAGACTCAAGAAACATGATGATCTTGTCCTTAAAATCCTCAGAGTACTGCGTCTCAGGAATGCCTCTGTAGCATTGAGTCATTTGTCTGAATCCTCTGTTGTATACACACTAAGTTTTGTTTTCCCTCAATTTATATAACTGACACTTAATTCCAAGAATTCTGAGAAAACACTCAACAAATTATTAATGCACATAAACCATTGGTCATTAATTTATCCAAAAGAAACTTTGGCATTGCTTTTGTTTAAGAATGCACCTGACCTTTTCTGTTCCTTTGTACAATGCAAGTATGAGTGTCAGTAGGAGTTTAACAAGACCCAGACAATAGAAGGCTTGCCAAAATCTCCTTACAGTACACGTATTTACTCCAGCATCAAGATCCTTTTATTCGTGGGACACTAAATGTTGAAAAATATCTGCTTTCCAGATAATCTTGGAATGCTGGGGTGAGGGGGGAAGAATGGGGGTTTGGAAGCCCAGAAACATGAAGCAGCTCACACCCTACTTTTACTCTGTGAGCCCAAACTTGAAGCGCCTCACTTGAACTGTGTGTTGTGGTGGGAATACTTTCTATGTAGTCCATATTAAGACTTTTCTTATAGTGCAAGTATCCGTGATTATTTCTTAATTTTTTTTGTGTCCAGACCTTACCTGCTTCTGGTATGTTCAGCTCTCAGTGTGCTTTGAAGCACAAATTTGGCAATCACTGGAGAGACTAAAATGGCATAATCTATATTTAGACAAGAAAATCCTATAAATTATAGAAGGCAAACATGGGACATTTCTAGAAGTTTGTGCTCTGTGGAGTCTTCCCTCACATCAGCTGTTGGGCTCACATGGTGTGCCGGGAGTAACTTTATTTGCATCTTTTGATATGAGTTTCTTGGGAGAAAGTAGTGTTGTTGCACTATAGCCTTCTGTGTTTGCAGGGAAGAATTTATTTTTCATGTTTCAGCTGTAAGTTATTTGGTTTTGGCTCTACCTGTGTCTCCACTTGTCTTCATTAGGCAGTTTGATCTTTGCATGCAAAGCATCCTTTGAAGTGGGACTTCTGCACATGCAACTAGAAGACCGTCACCAAGCCTTTCAGTGGAGGTCTCCACCAAGGGTCCGTGATGCAGTAATGCACTTCCCATCAGGTTTGCTATAGCACTGACTTGTTAACAGCCAGGGCGTGCTGCAAATCACTTCCAGTTATGGAAGCATTTGCATCCAGGCTTTTATTTTCTGTCCCTGTCACAGCAATGTTTGGCCGTACAGTGATATTTATTGCCCTCAAGTACAAACTACAGCTGGAGTTTCCTGCCAAACTGACAGCAGAAACTTTTGTTTGTTTTTTGAATATAAAATATATCTGACAAATTATATTAATCTTTTATTTAATCTGAAAAAGGAAATCCCTGAAAGTAGCATTTTAAATAGGATTTTATGGAGTTCAAGACAAATTCATTTGAGAGATTCACAGCAAGATGTTCTCAATGGAGGTTCCTATGGCTAGATTTTCACAAGTCAGCCAAATGACCAGTTCTTATTGTAGTTTGGAAGATCTTCACCTGGTAGTTAATTCGTAGGAAAACCACTGCATCATTCACTGACAGTGACGTAAATCTGCAGGAATCATAGCCAGTTTTAAGTGTAGTTCAAAGTGCTGTGTCACCCAGGATGCTAGTGGAATGGCAGCATTTGTTGCCTTGAGCATATCGTGTTTGCTTCCCAGCAAAGTTACTGAACAGAGTGTGAGGTTGTGTGTGACAAAACCAGAAGGTTTTGTCCATTAGGCTGTGTTAAATAGAGTTCATGTCCCACTTTAGGCAACAATATTTGAATTTATTTTATATAACCTTCAGGCAGTATTTAGGTGATCCTCTTTACTCTCTGTGGCTTGCTGCTATGTGCATTTGTGTATTTCAGAGCTTGTTCCTGTACCTGAAATTTCCTGGGTGTCTTTTTCAACTAAGCCTAAACCTAATGTCCGTCTCCTATATGACCTTGCATCAAGTCAGGTCACAAACCCTGCATTGTCCTTGACCTCAGCTGTGCCTTGGATCTTTGAGAAGTGAGGTAATTCTGTTTCTAGGCCAGATGAGAGTAGATCAATGTATGAATCAGTCTAGATGCATGAACTATCTTCTCTTGTGTTAAACATACTAGGAGTTTGGGCAATTTGCTATCAGTAGATGATATTAGCTTACTTTCTATTTTCTGTAAATTATTTATAGCTTTATAACAGCACTAGATTAATCTGTATTTTTAAATGTTTCCTATGTTCTTTATTATATGCAGTAATGAGTGATGTATAAGCATACTGCATTTTATTTCCTCCATATCATGCTGTCTCTTCTACATAGTTCTTTACAATTTGGTAACATTTAGTGACCATATTTGCATGTCCTGTGACTTGCTCTTTTTATTGGGAAACATTTTTTTTCTTTGTCATAGGCAAAACTGGCTTTCAAATACTGTTAACTAAAAGCATGCTCCATCATTTGTGTTCATTTCAAACAGCAATTTTAAAAATTATGTGGCTGGAGGGAGGGCATGACTTTTAGGTGAATCTTGCCAAAATTTTGCTCCAGCTGTGCACTTGTGCCCCAGGAAGGCGGAGACATGCTGTGTGTGGCAGCACTGGGACTCTAGCTCTGCCTGTACCCGTTTCTTCAGCAAAAGAAAACACACACTGTGGTGCATGTGGTATATCCAGTTCATCATAAACTCTATGACAAAGCTATTTTAGACTTGTTAGTGTTTACTCCACAGTCAAAAATCAGATACGTCTTACTCGGTTCTGCTTTACAAAGAAAGATTCCCAGCTTCCACACTGCAGGCATATAGTCACAGAAAACACTGAGGAATGAAAAATATGCTTATTTCACATTAAAAAATATATTTCTATTTCTGCATTCACATCTTTTTAAGAACTTTTATCTCCTGGTTGCAGTGCTAAAAGGATAATACTTTTAATTGTTGTCTGCTTTAAAGAAAGGGGGGAAAAAACTAAACACAGAAGGTTGTTACCCTCTGCCACTTACAAGTTACAGAATGTGAATTTATCCCTGCATATAAAGTTGCTAAAGCAACTGCCACGAGCACAGATGTCTTAGCAAGGTATTTCCAAGCAAGGCAAATAGCCAAGGGACAGAAGGTTATATGTAGACAATCCAAGTAATGAAGTATTCTTAGGTATAGGGAATAATAATGCAGCCCCCCCCCCCCAAAAAAAAGGCTTGCACAAAAAGGCATAGTTTCTTTTAGTTAAATGAAATACATTTAAATACTGTGTTCACATAATGTTCTGGCTGGGTTAGTTGTATGAAAAACAAAAGAGTGCCAAAGTCAAGTCATAGATTGCACATATCATCCAGAAAAATAGAGTAAAAATGCCAATTCTGCCTTAATGTGCCTAAAGCAATAGTGCTGTAAACATGCGAAGATAATCTGTGGCAAAATTATTATATGCAGCTCTCATAAGGTAAGGTTCAAAATTTACTTAAACAGGGTGGCTATCTTCTTGTATTTTGCTTGTTAGAAGGGTGGCATTTAGAGTAGATGGATCTGATTTTGGTTGCTGCAATATCCTAATTATAACCATAAATGCGTTGTAATGGGAATTTCTGTAATGCATAAGACTCAAAAACTGAGTTGTTTTAGACCTATTTGTGCATGTATTTTGACAGTAAATGTGAATGGGGCCCCTTATTTCAGTAGAACAGCATGCTTAGGAGTTAGTATGCATAAATCTTGCATTATATCTGAACAGAAGTCAGAATTGTACTAAAAGATAAAGAAGGTGCGGTAGTGCTGGCCTACTCACAAAATGTCAGATCATCAGAATATAAGGAACGATATGACATTTTTGGGAAGAGATTGATAAAAGATTGAGGAAGGGGAAAGTCTTCTGAACTCTGATAGTTACTAGAATTTGCCATTTGTTTTGGGTATGGCTTTTTTGTTTGTGTTTGCTTTTGCAAACTTGCTTTTTGCTAGCTTTTCTAATCTAGTCCAAAATACAACAACGCTATTATTACACATCACATTTTTTCCAGGAGTGTTGTTTTTAAATTGGGAAAAGTAAATCAGGTCTATGCTGTAGCGCGGTTCTCTGAACATAGTTCCCTCTGCTCTTGGTTGGACTGACAGGCTGTTACCATGTAACTCTATAGAGTTGGTTTTGTTTTTTGTTTTTGTTATAAAATCTAAGTCTGCAAGAATGTTGTTTAGAGCCTGGGAAATGGAGTAACTTGCCTGAAGCATTCTTTAGAATAAAGTTATTGTTGACAGGTCAGAAGAGAGAATTTGAAGAGAGACTGCTTTAAAAAAAAAAAATCAAAAAAAAAAAATCAACAGTTAAATGGTTAAATTCCAAGTGAATCACTGATAGGAACAGAAATATTTAGTAGGCATCTTGATTCTTCCTTACTATTGAGAATACCTTCCTAAATATAACGTCACCTGCTTTGTGCCAAATCCAAAACCTTGTGCCAGGATAATTAAGTATAGTATGTGAAATCCTTCCTTAAACCTTTGGCTTTGTGCTTTTTTAGGACTGGCACCTCAGTTCCCCTATAAAACTGTTCTCAGTGAAGGAATTAGCTACGGAAGCTAACTGGGCAGGCAGAAACATCGGGAGCTCTCCTTTTATGTGTGCAGTGATTCAGATGCAAGGACGTTCTGCTGGGTCGGGCCAGAGAGCACAGCCTGAATAATGGAATAAGTGATTTTTGCTTCAAAGAATGAGACAAACTTGTTTTGCAGTTGCAAACTTTTTGCAGTCAAAAGACCTATTGAACAAGTAAAACTGTGTGACATTTTACACAAGGCCTATACATCATAATCTATTTATAATCTATGTTACTTGTGTTTGCTTTCGTTGCAGATTAACTTTTCGTTGCAGATTAACTCTTTTTACTGCAGAAATGCTGTTGCACCTATCACCAAAATGTAGTTTTAATTCAGACTTTACAACATCACAGTATTCAGCTGACTTAAACTGCCTCTTAAATATATAACTAGGTGTAGTATGTAAAGATGGAAATAGGGTGTTATTTTCCTATACATCAAATTTCTAAGGCTGATATTTCCACCACCACGGTACAGTTATGAGAATTCAGTCTTTTTCTTACTGTAGCTTTAAGCAGTATAGTGAAGATTTGCAAAATCCTTAAGTGGCACAATCTTAGTATGCATTTTTTCTTTATTGTCAGTTCTAAAGGCTTTTTAGGTCTATCATGCTTTGAGTTTTATTCACTTATATAAAATACACACACACACACACACACATATATATTGGAGGTTTCTCCCCAGCCTGCTAAAAATAAAAAAAAAAAAAAAAAAAAAAAAAAAAAATGGCAGCAGCAAATACTCAGTTATTCTGGAGAAATTTGGAGAGAAAACTTTGAGGAGACCTTGCCAGCTCCTAGAGCTGGGCCGAGCTGAGCTCTTCACCTCCACGTACACTGATATAATGTTGGGTTGGCTCTAGGAAGTGTAGCAGAGATGATTGCCCCAAACCATCTGGTACTTTCAGATAGCTTGAAAGCAGCACGCTGTCTATCTTTGTCCCAGGGTTGTGGCATGGCGCTGGTTTCCAAAAGCTTTTGGAGGCATCGTCAGCAAGTCCTTATTGGAGAAGATGGTTCTGGTGCCCTAAAGTGGCACAGCAAGTGGTCCTTATGTTTTCAAAGCAGGGACTGCTCTTTGTACTGTGGGTACAGCATATCGTCTGCATTGACTTTGCAGCACTGCTTTTGCAGTGCAGTATTTCGGGTTTGCAAAACACTTCTGGATGCTGTCAGCATAAGTTTGGACACAGTAATGCCGTTGGCCATGGCTTGTATACACGGGTAAGATGTTTTTGGAACGCAGAACACATGCATGGAGCTCCACCAAGATGAATCAGCAGCTCAGGAAACTTGGTCTTAGTACATCTTTCTAAAGCCAATTTTTTTATTATTTATTTCTTTTTAACAAGTGAAGGCTTAGTGCTGAACTTTTTTTCCTTCCCAAAGTTCGTATTCTTCTGCCAAAACATTGACCATCTCGGAATAAATGTCTGGGATGCTCAGAATAGTGGTGATGCCAAGTGTCTGTTCTGACCAGAATGCACTCAATTGGACTCAGTTTCATCAGTGAAAATATACTGAATAATATTACTTATTAACTTGTTAGTCTATATTACTAATGGATTTTAAACCATTGATAGATGTTGTTCAGTATGTCTGCTTTTTAGGGTAAGCAGAGTTATGGTTTGGGTGTGTTTCATTGTTCCAACTGCACTTAATTTTCTATGTATTTACTTCCATCTAAACTATTTCAGGCTTTTACTAAGGATAGTTGTGGGAACAGTGTGTCTATTTCCATTAATTTCACAGGAATTAATGGTCCACACAACATACTTGATTATCTAACTGCTTTAATATATGCATTATCTCTTGGAGACAGAAGTCTTCTCAGACTTGATGTGCTCCACAGTTACATTTCTCATCTCCAGATTCAGTTGTGTATTTCCAATATTAAATGTTTGTTTTTTAATTTAGAATATTTGCAGAATAACAAGTAGTGCATTGCTCTTCTGATGATATTTCTCCTGAAGAAAAATATCCAAGTGTGTTTGGATGTGGAAAAAATACTTAATTCACACTGCAGTAAACTTTGCTGGTTCAAGATGATGCAATGGTTTTGTGAAGAGAGCAGCCATGCTAGCAGTTTCACTAATCTTCATTCTTGAGCAGATTCTGCTACGTGGAAATACCAAAAATATGGAAATAAGTTATTCGATGAATATTTATCAGGAGAAGATCAGTATTTCTGTGATAAACTGCTCTTATATTTCAACTCCTGCAAGAGTTCTCTGAAATTTTTCACATGTAGTTAGGCCTCTTTCAATTTTTAGTTTTGTAGTGGTAGTCATGTCCAGGTGAGTTCTCCATTGGTTTCTCTTTCTAATGCTTGCTTCCCTCCCTGTTTATATTACCTTAGTTGTTGTAGTGAATCAATAAAATAAGGTAGCTGTAGTCTTAAAAAAATAAATAAATAGAAAATATGTGGTCACTGGAATAAATACTGCTCTTTCAGTCATTTTCATTGTCCCTTAGTGTTATTTTAATCTTTTTTGATTATCCCACACAATTTCAAGTAAAACGTCCTTAAATTCAGCAACCTCTGGCCAGCCATCTGATTTTCCTTACATCACACAATCTCCTGGGTCTGAACTGCCATGTAATCAACACGGGCGGGGAAAAAAAAAAAAAAAAAAAAAAAAAAAAACAATCCTTTTCCACTTAATAATAAAGTAGATGTGAAAGAAAACAATTTAAAAAATGAGGCGACTTCAGATGGAAGGAGGAGTCATGTTCTTCCCTCATATCCTCTCACTTGTGAAATTCTTTTATTTATGGAAATAAAACAGTAAAAATAACCTATCCAAAGTAAGCAAAGATGACAGAATATGGCAAAAAAATATTTTTAGATAGCTAATGCCTCAGTCTTATTTATCTTGCTTTCACTGAATGCTTCCTGACCAAGAAAGGAGAAACTCAATCTGTCCAAATCAGCAGTTTTACCAACAAATGAACTGCTTTCCCCTTATGTCCCCTATCCCCTGATTTCACCTCTAGAATGCATTTACCAGGAAATTATAAATGGTCTTGAAGTAAAGACCACCAGAGGAATCCCTGTTCAACTGCAGGATATCTTTGCTAGCCTTCCCATGCCATCTTTGAAATGTGTAAATTAATGATCAATCATACCTGCACTATTGGAAGGCGTTCTTACAACACAAGCTACTCTGGGTGTTCTGTAGTCATTACTAGATTGGATGAACGTTCAGCTAAACCTTCACTCAAAACCTAATTGTCAAACCTCCTCTTCAGAAGAGGTTAAACAATACGTTCTTGTGAAATCTGTAGAAAAGTGAGCAATAAGTACGGTGAGAGGTAACTGTCTGAGGATGAAACAGTTCAGCTTCAACTAATCAGTAGAGCGACAGGATAAAAACAATTTGGTGTGTGTTCGTATTTTCAAAATAGTCAATGGTGACTTAAAATGAAGTGGTGAACTTCAAAAATGGTAAGACAGAACTTTCAGGGTGAAAGTAGCGCTGACCTCCCAGGAGGCTTCCAACAACTTACAGCTTTCAGCTCACCTCGGTGTTATGGGCTTCCCATCATCCAACTTATCCATTTGTTTGTAACAGGAGGCGGCTTTTTTCCAGTGCTGACTAGTGTTAGTCTTCACTTCTGAGTTCAGGTCTCTTTCCTGCAGTGTTCTCATTTTCTTTCTGCAGACCTACATTCATGTATATTTTAGAAATATACAGGAAACATCTCGTTTTGTGAGAATGTGAGGCTGTCTTTATACTGGAAGGCAATGTTTATCAACTCACAGCTCATGATTAAAATACACAGCAAGTAGAAGTACTTGATTTGCCTAGATTTGTATGTTTGGTGAGGGTAGTCTCTGCTGCTATCTCGATTAGTCTCGATTTTCAGTGTTGTGTCTAATTGAATACTCATCATGCCATAGTTTTGAGTTTGGGCTAACACAGAATGTTGCAGAATCTGCATACCATTTTTCTAGACCAGGAGTCTGCAATGTCCCACAACAAGTGGGCGAATCCACTCCTCACTTCCAAAGTGATATTCCATGACCCAGGGATGACCTCCATAACATTCTTTGTAACAAGTATTTTACCTAAATGAGTTTGGGTTTTCTATAGTGACCAATTCTGTCTTTAAAAGAAAAAGAGAAACAATACAACAGCGAAAAAACCCTTCAGCTGTCTAAGGAAAAATATTTGCTCTAATAAATGTTACATCAGCACTTGTATAAACAGAATGAAAATGTGGATGAAACACATGTAAAAATCACTGGGGAGGACAAAATAGTTTTAACATAGGCTTCCTGTTATCCTGATTTAATTCTTTCAAACACGTCAAAAAAATACCTGCAATGCAAAAATAATTTACAAGTCTGCCCTGTATTCAGAAGCTTCTACTTCAGGTGATAACATACAATACCCTGAGTAAAAATTGTTGAGCTCAACAAGAAGAATGCTGTTAGTGCCTAGAAACTCCAAGAAACAGCAGGGAGTAAACAGGCTCAGATTCCTAAGTACAGTCCCACCTCCCGTGCTCTCCTTTCCTCCTCTTCCTTTGCTTTCTAGGACACCAAGTGTCTGGTAACAAAATTATTCAGGATCTTCCTGGAAAAAAACAAAAAAATCCTATTTGTGTCTTCCTTTGTTTGCTTGCATGTATTTTTACATATTTTTACATTGATTTCTTTTCGAGCTCCTCTGTGTTAGGAGATGGAAGGGTTCCAGGCCAAAGGCAGAAAAGGTGTCTTCCTTTGAAGACTGGATCCTGACAAGTAGTTCCACTGATTTCAGTGAAAACACATTGGGTATGACCTGATAATGTTCTCACATGATTTGGTGGACAACTATGCAGGTTGTTTTTTTTTTTCCCCTCTTTATAGTACAAAAATCCAGGGCAAGGTGGAGTTGTACTGAATAGAAAAAAAATATCTATATATACTTTTTGCATATGAAGTCTTAATCATAGTTAAGATGAAATGGTTCTTATTGCAGAAAAATATTTGTACCTCTCCTAAAATGGAGAGCACCATGACTGAGCAGCCTGGGTACGTGAATATGAACACTACAAAGCAGCATGGCCAAGTGCACACACTTTTGTCTTTGTGCTGTGCTTCTTGAAGTAGTAGTTATTGAAGTAGTGGTCATCTCTGATGGGGATGCTCATTGCCAGAGGTCCAATGAGTTCTTCAAGGGAGATGTGTGCAGTTCTCACACCAGCTTCTGCAGCCTAGCCCTTGATATTCAGGAGAAACTGGAGGTGAAAATGCTTTAGATTTCCTTCTGGGACTCCCATGAGTGTGGCAGAGCAGCACTGGTGGGGAGGAAGGTCCCACTGTGCCCTCAGGGTATGCTCAGCAGGTCTGGGAATTAGAGGAGAGAATAGGGCAGATATGCAATTGCAGCAGGTAATCACATCCCAGTCCCTAGTCCTCCCCTTCCCCCAAACTATCCTGTTTTATATTCCTTCAGATAAGCTTATTGTTTTGGGCATGCTGGGGAAAGATGGTGCTGCTCCTCTACGTGTTGCAGTGGAGATGTGCAGCTGGAACATCAAGGGACTTTGAGGCTGAAAAGGATCTGGGGATGCATCTTGTTCTTTTCCTCTGATTATTTCAGTTCAAAAGATGTAGAAATTAATGAAGTGATAGTCCATAGCTTTTAGAACATTCCTAAACTCAGTTGTCATAGTCTTTAGTTCTTAATCTTGATTTAGGAAGTAATTTGGCGCAGTGGAATACACCACGTTCTTTTTCACTTCTGTTCAGTATTTGTTCGAAAACAACTGAGCCCTTCTCTATTGTTTAATTTATCTGACAGTGTCTGTAAAAATATTATCAAATCAGGCTCGTTTTGATCTTGCTAGCCTGTCTCCCAGACAGGGAGGCCATGGAAGGCTGTGGCCATGAGGCGGAACCCTCTATTTCCAGGGAATTTGAGCAGAGCAAGGTAGGCCTTGGAGACCGTGCTGTGGTCCAGAGATCAGGACTACTGCTCACAGCTTTTTCCCCCACCCCTTTCTTACAAGGCCGTCACAGATAGCAATTCAAGTCAGGCAATGTGCTTCATGTAACTGAAGCTGTGTGGTTGCAGAGGACTTTTAGGGATACTGTAGGGACGGGTGGGATAACCACAATAAATCCACGGAAGCAAATGGGATGCTCTGAAATCTGTTAGGATGCCTCCCACGTGAGTGTGTGTAGAACAATCACAGCAGAACGGTGTATATTTAGCCAAAAAGAGTAAGGCATCAATGACATTGAAAAGGTGCCCTGTTTATGGTGATGGAAGATTTCCTTTGAGTTTTCCACATAGAAGTAATCACATGAAAATGGAAATTACTGTGTCTTCAGAGACTTTTGCCAGTCCAGCTACGTTAATTACTGGCTTTTTTTTTTTTTTTCCACTTCTCTGGTTCATTTAAGTCAATAGGCCTTTGCTTGTGTGACACACTTGAAGTCATAAAAGAAGTATGTAGTGGAACAGGAACCTGGAGGTAGCTTGTGTGAGCCCAAATCATTTGTCACAGCACTGTACAAGCAAGGTTTGCTGAAAGCACTTGTAGATTTGTAGGATGCCTGTGGAGTTCATGACTACCTTCTGCCAGGCCTCAGCATTTATTGTGTGTTACTGCTGTCCACTTAAGAAGAAATTCTGGATTAAAAAATATGTATGTTCTCCTGTTTTCTTAAAACAGATAGGGTGCTTCCCTGCTGGTAAGGATCAACCCACCACTGTTGCCTGTTTGCACACTCCCCACCCTGCCCTGTCAGGACTGGGAGAGAGGCAAAAGCAAGAAAAAGTCCTGGGTCAAGATAAAAAACATTCAGTGAATTAAAGGGGAGTGAAAAAGGAGAGAGAAGAAAAAAATGATGCAAAGGCAATCGCTTGCCACCAGCAGACCAGTACTTAGCCAGTCCCCTAGTAACAGCTGCTGTGGACTCTTCACTCCACCATGATCCCATATGTTGTTGAGAGCATGGTGTTATATGGTATGGGGTATCCCTTTGGTCAGTTTGGGCCAGCTGTCCTGGCCATGTCCCCTCCCATACCCCTTGCTTACCCTCAGCCTACTTGCTGGGGGGCAGAGTGAGAAATGGAGAAGGTCTTGACTTGCGTGACCACTGGATTCGGGCTCCTTTTGTTGCTCCTTTTGGAGCAGGAGGGACTGCTTCTTCCTAGTCACTTGTAATTACTTTTTCTCCTTGATTGCTAGAGCCATACCAGTACCGCTACAGAGCATCGTTCTGTCTCCAGAGTTGAAAACTTTGTGATGCTCAAACCTTCATCATAATCACGGCTTTTGTGCGTTGGGCATTGCTGAGCTGCTCTCAGATGAGTCTGCCCAAAGGGCCTTTGCAATGTGCTGATAAACATTTTCTTGCGAGTTTGAGCAGCCTTGCTTAATGTGTCTACTTTCTCTCAAACACAAGTGATTAAAACAGGAAAGAGAAATGAAATCTGAAGGGAAATTCATAGTAACAAATGCATGATTTCTCACACTGGGATGCACCAGGCGGCACCAATGTTCCAGTGGTCACTGCCACAACACCTTTAGCTTTTGGAAAAGCTGCCCTTTTCTATTTTCCACCGTTTCCTGCATTAGGGGGCCAACTGTAAACCAACCATTGAAATCTTTCTTTCACTATTAGAAGAGCTGAAATCTGTAGAAATGATTTTTCTCAGTGCAGTTGCAATAAAATTATTCCCCTATAATATGGTATCAGTTAGTCTGAGGAAAATCTATAAATACTGCTGACAGCTTATAAATATGCATATCAACCCTTCTGCTGCTGAAATATATTTCAGATTGCTTAAAAAACAAACAACCCAGCTTTCTGCCTTTGATTGACATCTTCTACCTTGCTTAGACACTTTAATTTTGCTGTAACATCTAGGTGTGTTATAAACTGTACCTAACAGGAAAAAAATCTGTTTGGCAAACTACTTGAACTTGAGTGATGGGGGGGGAGGAGGAATCTCTCTGTGATGAAGTACTGTGCAACCAGGACAGTCCGTGTCCAAGGCACTGCATAGGTTACCTGTTCAGCAGGGCAGTGGCCAAGGCAAAGCGCTTTCTGTCTGCAGTCCCGGAATGGCGACCAGCTTGCTTTCTCTTGGCTGCCCCTAAGGAAATGGAGAAGTGGAGCCTATGACTTCAGCAGTTTGCAGAGAAATGTTTACATGTTTGGGAAATAACCTTAGTTTTGTTACTAAGTGCGGTGCTGTCTTGCAAATCATTTCCAGGTGACAATGAACTTTTTTTTCCTTGTTTCTTCAACCCAGCGTACTTTTTCAATCAGTCTCGGTGTGTTTATAAATGTCTCACAATGTGATTTCATCAGAGGCGCCTCTCACTTGCTCCTCGGTGAAGATGCTGAGACTTCCCAAGGCTTGTGGTTTGCTTTCAAGGACACAAATAGAAACTGTCTTAGGATGTGGCAGAACTTGGAGCTGCAGGGTGAATGTAGACAAAATGTGGGCAGTCTCCTGGCAGCAGGAGAGAGCACTGGAGGACCCAGGCTTCCCAGATCTGCCAGTTGTTTGCAAGACTAAGCCTTGAAAGAAGGATGCTGTTGTCTGGCCACTTCTGTTCAGGCTTGTAGGAAGTGGCTTTTTCATGTCCATGCCTTGTCACTACATTGTTATTTCTATGGCAATATCAGCCAAGGGCATCACCCCTCAGTTGCTGTATTACCATATGAGCTTCTGTTAAGCTAAGGCTCTATTAAAGCAATTAGTGTGTATAATATTGGATTATCCTTTTAGAAATGTTCATTAGTCAGAAAATTCACAACATAGTTTTCTTTAGTCAATGGAATCATCATCAGAATGTGCAATGTCTGTTTCAAAAACAACAATAACAACAACAACAAAAAAACACTGTAAACCACAATGGATAATCTGCCATTTCTTTTCTTTCCTACTGAGATCAATTTTTATATACCAAAATCACAGTCATCTAGGTTGGAAGAGACCTCCAAGATCACAGAGTCCAACGTCTGACCTAACACTAGCAAGTCCTCCACTAAACCGTATCACTAAGTTCTACATCTAAACATCTTTTAAAGACCTCCAGGGATGGTGACTGAACCACTTCCCTGGGCAGCCCATTCCAATGCCTAATGCCTGCTTTGAAGTTCTTCCTAATATCCAACCTAAACCTCTCCTGGTATAATGAGACACTAAAGGTGATTTAACATGGACCTTCAACAACACACCATTTAGGAACTAAAGGAGTGCTTAAAAGAATCTAAATAGTGTGACTAAATGAACGTTTTGATGTGAATTATAACTAAATCTGGAAAGAGAGAAGGAAAAAGCTGTGCCAAAGTACAGTAACAAACAATGTACTTGTGGTGATTACGAATGTGTACTTGTGTGTCAACTTTAAAAGAATTGTCTCAATATGTGTCTAAAATCCTGCAAAATCATTTGCCATGAAGTCTGGAGGATAACTGCTACATTTTTACTCTAGAAATGTTCTGGTATGCACCTATTAATGACTTATCAGTCGATTTTTCTATTATTTTTCACTTTTTCTTCTAAGTTGCATAAATAAGAAAACATGACCCATTTTTTTAAATTATTTTGTTCCCCTTAGCAAATTCTCATTGGCTCCTGTGGGACTGCACAAGAAATACAGGAAAGCTACCTTGAAGATTTAGATCAAATCCTTGTTTAAAGGATAGTTTATTTCCTTGAAACAACTGAACTGGATCTCTTATAATAGCATTTTGTTGCAAATTCTCTTTGAAATGAGGCTGTTCCATCAGAGATTTCACTGTTGGTTGATAACTGCTTCATTAAGCACTGCTTAGTTAAACTGGAGCATGATGAACCTGAGTGCTGGGCTCCAGTAGTGGGTGCGTAAGGGCTGCAATTCCCACTTGGTCTTGCATGAGAGCCTGTGTTTGTGACTGGTGGGGGAGTCCCTCATGCTTTGAAAATCCCATTTTTCACTTTTAATATAACCTGAATAACTGTACAGCTGGAGTAGGAGCTTGTGCCATAAAATTTGACTGCTCACCTCACTTAACCCTAATTGCACTGTCTTCCCTGGCATTAGTTTTGACTGCTACAACTGTGAGATCAGAATTTGTCCATTTGTCAAAATAAACTGTTTTGAGGCACAACAATGAAATGCCATGGCCACAAGATGGCCTTCAGAACTGCCAGAAAAAGAATTCCATTCAGAAAGCAAGCATCCGTGTACAAATACTGCTAGTTTTTGTTGTTGTTTTTCAGTGTTTCATCTTTCCTAAAAGCAATCATATACAGTGTTCCATTGGGAAGGTTGATGGGGTTATGCTAACCTCAGAGAGATAGAGACCTTCCAGAAGGTCAGCTCTTTGTGTGTTTTGTGTTTTTTGTTGTTGTTGTTGTTGTTGTTTTTGTTTTTGTTTTGCATTGTTTTTGTGAAGGATCACCCTATTCATGATCAGGTAGCACTGAGTCCTTGTGCAAATGTTTTTTGGTTGGACCATCTGGACCATAAATAAAGTGCTAGTTGTCCTGAGTAAATCCATCTGAACTGGGCCCACAGAGATGAGAAATGAAGATGTCTTGATAAAGATCTGATTCAGATCTCTTACATATGAAAAATGTCAAAAAAATGAAAGGTCAGATACACTGTAAGATATTACAAGGTGCCAATCTACCATCATCGTCACTGCCATCTTTGTCACCTTCTGCTCTTGTATGCAGCTCTGACCTGTACCTTCACTACTGAAGTGTTTCTTCCTCTTCTGCAGGTCAGGAAGCAGAATAAGAGAAATGTCAGCCACCCACTATAAAATTCAACTTTTTTTCTAACGCTTTTACTAGTATTGCAGTATTTGATATTAACACACCATAAATCTTTCACAAGTTTCACAAGGCTTTGCTAATAAACCCCAAGCATACTCAACTTTTATTCAGTACAGATTTTACAGTTTTTGCTATCTGCCTTTAATACCTGCTTACTTCATGGTTGACAAAACTATCTAAATAGCATAATTCACTTCTGACTTTGAAGATCACAGAGGAAAATATATATATATATATATTTTACATTACCGAGTTTTATAGTACTTCAATGCTGCTTGTGCAGCTTTTTCTCTCAGGTAAAATGAATCTGATTCTATTTAAGCTGTGATAAAGATTTAATTTAAAAATTATCTGGTATTTCAATTTTGTGAAATGTATCTTCCCACTTATGTTCAAGTAGTATTTATATGGAGCAGGTTGTCTATGCACAGTAAACAAGCTTTGATAATCAGAAATACTATGAACTTTAAAGTATTATAGCATCAAATTAACCTAAAATTCCCCAAATGAACCAATTTATTTTGATAGCTTCATTCTAGGCATGCACTGTAAGCTATGAGCATAAACAGCATTAATCCATTTTCTTCAGCATGTATTAATATTGACAAATGAATGATAAGGAATTCCTGGCCACATATAATGCATAAACATCTGATGGACTGTAAGCTCCACTTACGCATGTAATTCTCTAAAATTGGTTCTATGAGCTACTCTTGGAAATAGCAAATGAATTTTTCTGCTATGGTTAATCATGGCACATATTACATATGTTTCAACTATGAACAGAGACCTACAGAAATATTTTAATATTTCAGCTGTCTAGCTTCAGAGAAATTTCTTTGTGAATGTCACTGACAGGATGATACATGCTTCTAGAGAAATTGAATGGCTCAATAAAGTTTTGCTCTTCCATTTTCTGGGAGAAAAAAAAGCCAAAGAAACCAGTGATACTGAATTGAAAAGAACTGTGTGTTTATGTGAATATACCAAAAATATATCCTTTAATCAACTTTTTAGTGAGATTTTGGATGGTAATGGTAGACATGAAACTGTTGCTATGGAACTCATTACATTCCCATAATATATATCTATATGTGGATCTTTCTCCCTGAATGGAAGCAGGAGACACCTGACTAGAACATAAAGATAAGGGAAGCAAACACTTAAGCAATGTTATCTATATTTTCTCGAAGATAAATCTGCAAGAGCAAATAAATAAATAAATAAATTGTACCCTGACAACTTAGAAAGTAAAATCCATTGCATTGCATGGAATATGGTAAATTCTAAACTAGATAAATGGGATCATATCTCTGTGCAAATATAGAGGTTGATAGAAGTAGGACATAAAGCCAAATACACTGTACAGAGAAGGAATTATGCACTGTTCAGCATATTTTACATAAAGGGAAGTTATGTTGTAAAATACAGGAAGATAGAGGAGGTTTGAAGAAAGCATAAACACGAGAAGATCACAGGTCATGGAATCACCTAGGTTGAAAGAGACCTCCAAGATCACCAAGTCCAACCTCTGACCTAACACTAACAAGTCTTCCACTAAATCATATCACAGAGCTCTACATCTAAACAGCTTTTAAAGACCTCCAGGGATGGTGACTCAACCACTTCCCTGCCTGTTTAACAATAGAGAACAGAAGAAAATTGCTGTTAATTAGTTATTAACACTTTGCATGCCATCTTGGAATCCACTAGATACATCTATGTAAAGAGATGTTTGTTGATTTTGTTTTGAATTATTTTAGATGATATTTATTATGAATTACATTTAATTTTCAGTGGACTACAGGGCTGAATTTGCTCATCAGAAAGCTATGTAGTACTATTCAGGGATACCCTGATCTGTGAGGACTTCACAGTGGTGTACTGTGCAACTGTTTACAAGGAAGATTTTCTTTTTATTTGCTGTGGTTATCAGCAAAGTATTCTCTTTCTTTTGTGGATAATGCAGAATGACTTTTACCTTTGGTAACATCAACTTCTCCTCAAGGCCTATTTAAGAAGTACTAGCATTTCACCACTACTTTTCCATGCCAGAATTTTAATTTCAGGTGATAACCAAGCAAGAATCTTGTTTCTTAAGTAGCAACAAAATTATAGTTTTTGAGGACTCTGCACCTTGATTTATCAAACTCCCATGATCACAGGAGTAGTAGTATCAAAATTTAGCATGCATAAACTTGGTGAGTCCTGTTTAGGCTTCCGTTTCCATGTTAACATTCTAGCCTACCATTTTGCTCTGAATTGCATAACTGTATTCTAGTCCACCCTATTGATGATGTTTGAGAAACACCTAGTAGACTTTTTGGAACCCCAAAACATTGTGGAATATGGACTATAACCTGTTTAATAAAGGAACCTACTACTGCTGTTATGGTCTTGTATTAAAACGAGGTTTTGGATCAGTAGCCAAAGGTCTTTGTTTAGAAAATGGTGCTTAAGCTGGTACATAGCTGCTTAAGCAAAACAGAAGTATACAGCTGCTTTTTAAGCTACTAGTGATGAGACGTTCTTAAGCCTCTCCCTTATCCCTCTTCTAAAGCAAACATTTTCTAATTCTTTAAATCTTCAGTCATGGTTTTATGGATGTGGCATTTTCTTGCACATCCACTAACAGATGTAGGATATTATTAATGTGGTCACTTCCATTAATGGCTCAGTAATATCTAAATTATATGTGAATGTTGCCCTCACACAAAATACACTCGTAGTTAATGACTGACTATTTATACAGTTAAACTCACACCACATCAAACATTTGGTTTATTTCATCTTATGCAACCCTAATTTTGAAATAAACTGTAGACTAGACTACAGCTGTCCCAAAACCTCCATAGTATCTTTCTCTCTGTGTTTTACACCTTAATAAAGTTACCTTGTGTGCGTTAGAACTTGAATTCTGTGGCACCATGATTCGAAGGGATCAAAACTATTGGTACTGAGTGAGGGAAAGCACTGGTGCTTTTCTATCTAAAATTCCTTCATGTATACTCTGCAAGACGATTGACATGACTAGCATAAATCAAGGTAGGGAGAAGATTTGGGGCTTTGCTTTTTTTTTTTTTTTTTTTTTTTTTTTTTTTTCGTGCCTTTCATTGCCCATCATGGTAAATGCTTGTCTTCTATTTCTAATTAGTGGCTGTGGTGTCTAAGTGCCATTTCAGGGCAAAATTTATATGAAGTGTCAAAATAAGGAGAGTTCTTAATGCATCATCCAAGCCAATTATAAGAACAGTATACTGGAAATCTTTGCAAGGTTGGACTCAGCTGGGATGATTTTCAAGCATGTAGATTGTGAAATATATCCCACTATACTCAAAAATTTGGCTGGTAGTTAAGAAAGCAGCAGCCCAAGCCTAGAGTTAGGAACCTCATTCTAGGTTTTCAAATTGCTCTGTGTCTGTATCTGCTTTTTTAAATCTACAACATTGCTTTCAGTTTTCAGAATCCTTGAAAAACACCGAGCTGTTTTCAAAATGTTGTATTCCTGAGTCTTGTATGATATCCATTTAACAACAGTAAGGGACACAAATTCTTTATTTATAAACAGGACTATGAACTCACTGAATTGAAAGGGAGGCAGCTTTTTGAAAGTTCTCTTCCAGGTAAAGCTTTGCCAAACCATGATTACAGCTGATATTCGAAGATCTTAAAGGGGATTGTTTTTTTCCATGTTGTTACTTAGTTGTGATCAAAGATGAGTTTTTAAGAATGAGTGTGATTGTAATCTGTAGACATGGGGTAGTGGAGAAAAGGGAAATTGGATTATATTCAGAAATACCATTTCAGAGGAATCTCTGATAGAAGCTGATTTCTGTTTCCCAAATTTGGGGGGAACAAATGATGTTTTGCACTAATATTCCATGTGTCTAAATTGCAGAAAACAGATATTGTGATAAGAACTAGTACCGAGTTCCTATTAAAGATGCAGCAAGCTGTGTGTGAAGTTTTCTTGTCTCTTCTTCACATGACATATGCTGGCTTCTGACTCAGGAAACATAGTTGAGATAAAGTTAATAGAAGGTGATTGAGGGTTTGTGTAATATTGTCTACAGCCTTCTTTCTTTGCAACTCATAATTTCTGTAGTGTAATATACAGGAACAGAATAAAAACAAAATACATAGTAACCACTTTTTTTTTTTTTTACTCTGTTTGTCTCTCTCCCCATTTTATATCCTATGACGACACTTACTCCCTGGATCAACTCCTGCCTTATCCTCATGTACCTCAAATAAATTAGTGATCATCGTTTTTTAAAATCTACATTTTTTTAAACCCAGTGTGCTATAACTGAAATCTGAATCAGCAGTGTTTTAGGTTCTTTCACTCATTATCATCTGACTCGAATCCTAAAATATAAGTAAATCCATTATGTAATTGCAGTTTCTTTATCACCTGTATTATACATGGAGTTTCAATTTTACCCACTGACGTTCATGGGAGATGTACTGCTGTACTAAGAAATTCGCAGTGATGAAAATAGTCAGGCTCTCTAACAAATTATTTTTTAGTGTCCTAGTCTTGTTAATACTAGCAATTCTCAGTCTATGTCAGAGCATATCTGGCTTTCAAGAGTAGGCCCCACACTGTTTAAAACACTGTACAGTGTAAAACATGATAGTATTTATTTTGTTACCACTCTAGAACCATATCCTAAGCATGAAAAACCTAAAACAATGACATCAAAATTAAGGGCAAGGCTATGTGTGTATCTAAATAGTGTCATTTCTGTTAATTTCATTAGCTTGGTACATATCTAACAGGGTTTTTCTTTTCTATAACTGTTTTTGAAATATTATGAACTTCACTACAAGTTGTAATGATACTGAGTTTTACTCTTTATTCTCCAGATATTAAACATGAAAAATTACACCAATGTGGAAAGAGCCTTGATTAATGGCACTTCACTGATGCTTATGCAAAGGTTTTCTGGCTGTGCTTTCCTCTAATTCAGTATTAAAATAAACTGTTCATTCTCGTTACAAACAATAGGGCAGTCAAATAGTATGGTAGTCTGAGGAGAGGGAATACTTTTAAATTAAGTGAATGTAGTCACAGTTTTCACACCATAATATGAGTCGTTATAACTGAGCCATGCATTGGGGCATGCACCACTCTGGGAAATGCCTACATCATTGTTACCCTCCCCCCGTTTTTTTTTTTACATTTGTGACTGATACTAATATAACTAGTTGCTACAAAAAAAAGTCCAAGTACTTGATGACACAATCCAATGCAAAAATAATATTTGACTTATTCCTTCATATTGATGTCATCTGGCTTCAAAGTAATTTCTATATATTAGTAGTGCTGGTATACCTCCCAAGAAGAAGAGGTTAAGAAGTATTAGCATATTTATGACTATGGTCGTGCTTTCTAGCTGCAAAGATTAGGACTGACCAAAAGGAAAATATATATATATATTGTTTAGTCCTATTCATGACTACATGCATAGTATGTAGCAGTACATACTATTTGTTAGGAAAGATGTACTGTGCACATTTGTAGGACAGACTGAAGTGATACCTGCAATTCCTACGGGAGGCTATCCTAATTCTTTTCTAATTACCGTGCAGTTCATCCACTGTTACCAGAAAAAAAGTCAACAAGCATGGCACAAGAACAGTAGCTGCATTTTTTTAGAGACTGAACAAAGGGTAACAGCACTGGTGATGTCAACCATTGAACTCTAATGCAAATACTTCTTGAGATGTAGAGTTGCTGTTTAAAAATAAATAAATAAATAAACAAAAATAGCCTTAAAAAAAGAGCAGAAAAAAAAATACCCCCATGCCACAGGGTAAGCATTGGAAAAAAAAGACACCTATGTGTTATCATTCAAAGTAAGCTTATCTAATGGAAGCACTTGCTGCTGTCTTAGTATGGCTTCTGGGAAGACATTGTCCTCTAGTGATTTTGATGGGAGGAAAATTAAGTCAACACTGAGAGCTTTGGGAATAGTTGTTTTCTTAATGGATATGTTCATCTGTCGACATTGCCATTTATGGCTTTGTAGGTTTTTGCCTCATAATGAAAATAGTGTTTGGTTTTCACCCATTATCCAAGAACGATGATCTTCAGATTTTCCATGTAAACATAGATGAAAATAATAAGACTAAAAATAAAGAGGATAGGCAATTAACACTGTAAGACAAAAAGTGGGAAGAGATTTTAGTAAGGACCAGAGAGAACAAATGAGAATGGTTTACCACTGAAAAAGCAGTTTACTCTTCTGAATTTATACATATTAATTTCTCATAATGTGTTTCTATCTTTTGCTAGTATAAGTTAGGAGCAGTTTATTGACTTCATAACAAGGGTGATATATAATAACAAGGAATCTGGCAAACAATGTTCAGCATGACTTAATGTTTCTCCAGCCTCCCAAATACAAAATTAAATGTTTGCTTCATTATATGCTTTACCATTCTGAGTTAATTGACCAAATGTGTTGTGGTCACTTTGTGAACAAGCAGATATCTTATTATTTCATTAGTCATATATGTGCTGAAACATCAGTTAAAAAAAAGTTTATGTAGAAACAACAAGCTTGGTTTCTTAAAACAACACAGGGAAAGAAATATATTAACCTCAATTTCTGCCACCAATCCAAATGTATAGCAGATTATTTGTGTAGAAGTTGAAGAACTGTTTGTAAGATGTAATTTCAAGGTTTCATCCTGACCATCAACACCATCAGAAGTTCTGATGGTGTAACAGCTGTTTTCTTAAAATAAATAAGTTTTAGGCTGAGAAATATAAAAATTCATCTGGAGATCTGTAATTCAGCACTTAGAGAAGGAACCTGGAACATGAGAGTGACAGACCTATGCATTTTCCAGCAGTGAAATAAGAATGGAAGGATCTTTCCTGATCAAACAAACCAGAGACCTTCATCTGCAACTTCCCTATTCCTATTCACAGACTTACGGACTTCAAAACTCATATTTCAAAATTCTAAACTCATGTTTAGAAACTCATTTAGAAATGTCTGCTCCTGCATGCTTCTGGTTATGTATGGCATGTGGAGTCCCACCATCAGTGGAACTTGATAATGCAACCTTAATTGCATTCAACCACTAAGAATAAATGTGCTCCTAAAAGGATCAAATCCCTCCCTCCCTCCAGTAAGGATTATAAATCTTGATAAATTCATAGCAAAAGCAAAATTTTGTCACCTTGAAAGATAGTAGAATGACTTCCTATCATTCTGAAAGTCTTTGTCTATCTGTGTTTGAATTCATCTGTCTTAAACGTGGGCAATCCAGACTCTGTCCGCTCAATGTTACAGTGTAGTTTCCAACACTGCATATTTATATTATTGTTGAGGACATGGTATTTGCTATACTGAGGAACTCTCTGTTGTCCCTTCCATTATTCAAATGAGTTATCGTACCTTTTTTCTGGCATCAATGGTCCCTATTCTTTCTGTGATTGCCTATTGAATCTCAATTCTAATCCTCTTCTGGTTTTAGCTAACAAGATTGTTCTTGCTTTTTTTCAGTAAGTGCATGAGTTTACATTTTCTTGTACTTAGCTTCATCCCCTTTCTATTGCACTTATTGTTAAGATATCAGATCTGATAGGATCTAGGCTTTGCATATTTGCTGCAGTGTTCCCAACTTTAAATCATCAAGTAATTTACTCAAGTATTAATGTCATATAAATGTACACCTTAACTAACCTTTTAAGGAGTCCCATTTCCTTCTTTAGTGGTACTACCAGCTACCTCCCATTATCCAAACTTACTTTTCTCAACTGTTTTTGTATACAAAATCTGGAACAACTAACAATGTGTTACAATATTAAATACTGTAGTCTAGAAAGACTAGATCTATTTAATTTTATTTTGATTACCATTTGTCTTATCAAAGATACTCTCTTGCTATGATGTAGTCTATGTAAGGTCTGTGTCTCGTTCTGCCTCACTTTCCAGTCATATTAGTGTTTTTAAATTTTCTTTTAAATGTATTCTGAATCTTACATACTGCTGAGGTCAGTCCAATAGGACTGTAGGTGTCTGTTGGAGTAATCATTTTTCCATTCCAGTATGGAACAGAATATTTCTGTTGCGTATCTGGTGAAGAACTATGAAAAGCTTAGTCATGCTGTTGTGGTATGTCCCATCATGCTGGAAAGAACCAAGCAACTCCTGGAAAAAATGTTGTTGTTTTTTGTTTGTTTGTTTGTTTTTGTTTGTTTGTCTTAACCTTCTTTTACTGTTAGCTTGTCGTTGTTGTTGTTTTTTGTCAAATGATTTGTCTCTGGTTAGTCTGCTGGTCCTGCCCATATCATATATGCAGACGCAACACCGACTATTGATGCTTTAACTTTTTCTAAATCTGGTTAGTCCAACAACTCTTGCTAGCATAATGTGCATTTCTCCTGCCAGGAACCATGTGTTTCAGGGGATCACATTCATTTTGGAGAAGTAGAATTTGGTTATTTATATATAATTTTTCCAAAGGTTTAACATATTTATATGAACCATAGGTTCTGACACAAGAATTTGTGAAAATATTACAAGAAAATTATGTAGAATACATGAGAAAACAATGGGAAAAGCTATAAGAAAACTGACAGCTGAAGTAAAAATAATAATGTTGAGGCCACCACACTTCTTTCTGAATCCAAAAATCTATAATCTTTGCGGTGTTTTGTTAGAACTGGTATTCCTTCTACATTTTATGGCATGTGTTTATCTTTGTAAAGCCTAAATTTATTGTTAGGTAATCAGTTTCATAAGACCGTACAGCAGTGGAAAACTTTGTAACGGCCTATTGGTTTTCTTTCTGTCTCTGCAAACACTTTTTTTTTTTTTTTTTTTTCCCAAAGAATTAAATAATTAAATGAATATTATGTTTCACTGGAGCCTGTTGAGTCCCACTTGTTGGATTTGCTGTGAAAAAAGCATAAAGAGAAAAATGGCCTTAAAGCAATAAAATACAGAGCAATAAACTTGGTGTTTTAGTGGTTTTGGATATGTATTTTTCTTTTGTTAAACAGTTGTTTTATACATGTGAATGCTGTTCCGTCCCAATTTGGAAGTTTAACTTCACTGGAGAAAATGTGAATATGTTTTGATGTGGGTTATGGCTAGATATAGTAGTGTAATAATAAACAGTGTCTTGTTATTCACTTTTGTGGTAGCATTGTAGAGACTTTTGTTTAGTCATCTTTCATTTACAAAAGAGAGTGCAATGAGTCTTTCCACTGTTAATTAAAATAATAATAATAATAATAATCTGTGGCTTGAGTAGTGCAATTGATGAGACTGTAGCTCTTGTTTTATGGAAGTTAGAAGAATCCAGACAGGGAATACAGGTTTCTTAACGTAGATAGATAGCTCCTAGTGGAAATATTTAGGACACCTATGGATGACTTAGTGATTGGTGGAGGATTAGTGGTCATAAACTGCAGCATCTCGCAGATGATCCAACTCAGATTTTGATGCTTTAACTTATGCTCCGCTTCACATGGCTAATTGAGTCTTTCCTGAACATCTCCACATAAGGAAGCCCAAATGTTCTTTCAAAAAATCATGAGAAAACTCATTTAAAAGGCCGTGAGAAATTATTTGTAGTCCTTGATGAGTCTGACAGTATTATGGAGGAGTCATCCATGGAGGAGTCAGCCTGTCCTAACCACAGCATTAATATCCAGTGTAACAGTATGTAGACAAAAAGTGTCTACTCCTTCAAGGATGTCTGGTCAAAGACCTTTTCCAGTGCAACAAGAAACAATAAGAAAGGGAGGTGGTGGTGGGAACCAAACTTGGTGAGTTGTGCTAATTGATAAAGAAAGACTTGGATTGTGTGCAAGCAAGGATGTCTGAGTTAGGATCTCTGGATCAGGATGACATGAAATAAAGGAGGAATAATTAGCAAAATGCTAAGGCACAGACCTGGCAAGGCAAAAATTGAGACAATGACAAGAAATAAACCTCTGAGTTACACCAGCTGATGAGCTATCAAACATCCAGGAAGATCAACCTGGACTTCACAGCTGATAAGGCTGTGAACCAGAAGGCCTGAACAAGGAGGGCACAGAAATTGCAGAGCTCTGCAAACCCATGTGGGGTGTGCAGGGGCAAGGGGGAGCATTGCGATCAAAGAGGAGGATAGAGAGAAGGATCAAAGACGAGGATAGAGAGAAAAGGGTATAAAAAGCCTGGTCATGTCAAATAACGTTGGTCAGCGTGCATGAAGGGCTGAGCCCTGCAGCCGAACACCCCAATCTGTGCGATCTTCTTATATTTCCTCATTAAATCTTTTCTTAGCTTTCTGTATTTGTACTCCCTCCCATGTGTATACGTGCTGAAGGACTATGTGCCAGCTCCTGATGAGACCAGCATGTGCCTGTGTGAAGGCTGGTGTCAGCTACTGGAGCCAGGCTGTGGGAGTGGGCACCCCAGCCTGTGGTGTCAGCTGCTGGGACTGTGGTGTCAAACTGCTCATGGGGGACCCATGAGCTGCAGGGGGACAGCCTGCTCCACCAGGGGCTTCTCCACAGGCTGCCAGGGAACTTCTGCTCCCAGCCTGAAGCACCTCCTGCCCTCCTGCACAGGCCTTGGTGTCTGCAGGGCTAATTCACACTCCTCTCTTCCCCCCCCCAACCCCCCCCCTTTTTTTTTTTTCCTTTCATAAATCCTCTTTCACAGAGGCACAAGCACCTCTTATTGGCTCAGTTCTGGGCAGAGGCAGGTCCTTGGAGCTGGCTGAAAGTGGCCCTTGTTTAACGTGGGGCAGCTTCTGGCATCTTCTCACTGAGGCCACCCCTGCAGTTCCCTTCTACCAAAACCTTGCCACCTAAACCCAATACAGTTATGGTGAAAGCAGCCTTGTCAGTGACCAGTCTGTGTGTCTCTGGGGTATGTGCTCAGCTTTGCTACCAGTTCAACCTGCAAATGGGAAAGTTGCAGCCACATTTCCCCAGCCTGTCAGAGACGCCATGTCCTCAGGCCTGGGCCTAGTTACAAGCAGCCTGGGCCTTGTTACAAGCAGCCAGGCAGAAGCTGTCCTGGGCCAGAGCAGCTGGAGGAGGCAGCTGTGCTCACTCAACATCCAGGACAAAATGAGGGTCACACAGATGAGACCTCTGCCAGTGATAACAAAACAAAAAACCTGTTGATCTGAAGGACTTGTTAAGCAGGTGTGTAACTAAGTATTAGCAACTGTATTTAAATTTTGGTACATATTTGTCGGGGGAGAAAAGATGATTTTGGTAGTATCATTGAAAGGAAAGTAAAAATCACGAATATGCTGCTCAGTCAATCAAAATCAAGAAGGCTAGGTGGCCAAGAAGGCCAATGGCACCCTGACCTGTTTTATAAGTAGTGTAGCCAGCAGGAGCAGGGAGGTGGTTGTCCACTGTACTCAGCTTTGGTGAGGCCGCACCTCAAGTGCTGTGTTTGGCTTTGGGCCCCTCAGTACGAGAAGGACATCGAGGACCTGGAGCATATCCAGAGAAGGGCAACAAAACTGGTGAAGGGCCTGGAGCACAAGTCCTGTGAGTGGCGGCTGAGGGAGCTGGGATTGTTTAGTGTGGAGAAGAGGAGGCTCAGGGGAGACCTCATTGCACTCTACAACTTCCTGAAGGGAGGTTGTGATGAGGGGGGGTCGGCCTCTTCTCTCAGGCAACTAATGACAGGACTCAAGGAGATAGCCACTTGTTGCACCTGAGGAGATTTAGTTTAGGTATTAGGAAGAGCTTTTTCTCTCAGAGTGGTCAGGCACTGGAACCGTGTACCCAGGGAGGTGGTGGAGTCACCATCCCTCGTGGTGTTGAAGAAGCGCCTGGACAAGGCGCTAGGAGATATGATTTAGCAGCTTAGTGGGTAGTATTGGTGATAGGAGGATGGTTGGTCTAGATGATCTTGTAATTCCTTTCCAGCCTTGTGTTTCTATGATTCTAAATACAAGTCATGCATCAAAGGTGGGGCAAAGGTGGAGAGAAAAAGAAGAAAATATAAGATATTAAGTATGGGTGTGTCTTGAAATATGCATTGATATTCCTGTTTCCAGAATGTTTGATGTCTCCTTACTGAAAAACAGTGTTGTTATAGGTATGGAATCAAATATCTCACATATTTTTGAGCCTGCCTTCTTTGAAAATTCGTTGTGGAGAAATGAGGATAGACACGTTTCACAGATTTAAAAAGTTAAAATAATAATTAAAAAAAAAAAAAAAAAAAAAAGACTTATTTTTCCAAGCACTCTAACAACTTGCCAGCACCAGCAAATACAGACATGAGTTCCTCTGCCCTTACTCAGACTGATTCTCTGCTGGCCAGAAACAGCGTGGTGTGGTGTGGTGCTCTTGGCAGGTGATCTTAGCTACACCATTACACTAATGCAGCTAGACAGATTCTGTATTGGAGTTTGTTGTAGCAGATCAGCCAGCTTGCTGCATGGATTAGCATACCCAAATGGGAAAAACAAAAATTGTGCCAGATGTTTTCTCTCCTGGCAGTGCTACTGAAGGTGATGTGACTGCTCCATCACATTACCATTCCATGGCAATTCCTGTGAACAGCCCCAACACGGTGGGAAGTGAGAATCACAGTATCACTTTTTAAACAGGTTTTTAATATGGAATTGCTGGTGCACGGGGCAGACTTGAGATCAATTTAACCATAGTATCACGTTGTGTTTTTTTGTTTGTTTTGCGTAGGTCACGTTCTTTCATAACCTGCTCACTTTTCTGATACTTAATGGTTTAAGAGAGCAGGTTCTTGGTGTCTTTTTGCCAATGACTTATAAACAGACCATGCCCATTTGCTTATAAATGTAGGATTCAAGGACTTGTATGAATTCCATTGGTGAGATTTTGCTCTGAATGTTTTCTTGGAATGGCTAAACAAGTTGTTCTTTTGTTTGTTTGTTTGTTTGTTTTTTGTTTTTGTCAGAATGACAAATAGAAAATGTCACAAATGACAGCATACAGTACTGCTTGCTGTTTTGCCAGGTTGCAGAGTAGAAACTTTTAAAGTAAAAACCAATCTACCCCTCTCAGGTTGTTCAGTAATCTCTCAATGATCAAATTTTAACAAGCTACTACAGAGGTTATGCTCTGTATTTGGAATCAATTGTATTTTTGTTTTAATTTTGTTTAAATTAAAAACACTGTGGTAATAGTTAATTTCTTATTACCTGAACTATCAAATAACCATTACCACGTTTATATTAGGTCACTAGATGCTAATAACAGGCGAGTTAAAAAAGCATGAAAATGGTATTAAAATATGTCAATTTTAGAACACTAATTCAATTTTTCACATATGTAGTTTGACCTCTCAGAGATACTAATGGGACATGTTGACCGTCAGTAATAGAAAGCTGGGGCAAAAAGCAATAATGTATTACAAAGCAGAGCCGTGTGCCATTAAAATGTAGAAGTAGATGCTGAAATTGAGATAATGCTCTAAAAATCAATTGGATGTACATTGTTTTGAGATGTTTTATATCTGAAGAAACAATGAGGTTTTAATTTCAAGGCCTTTTAGCTTGTCACTCATAAAATCTTTTGTTTCAAATAAGCTTATTTTGTTGGGTTTTAGTGGTCTCCACTAAAATGGATCTCAGCTGATATGAAGAAGGCTGTATTACCTTTTTATTCCATAGAATACTTTTTTTCAGTCAGATGAATAGAAGTAATTGTCAGAGAAGTTTATGAGCCCTGCCCTTGACAAAAAGCTTCGTTTAGATGGACTTGACAGTCTATCTGTGGCTTTCCGGCAAATTCTATGCAATTTATTCACAGAAGTTTTCCCTCTGCAACTGTTCGAGTAACCCACACTGCTACCACTCCAATAGCTTAGCGTGTGCACTGGAACAGGCTGCCTAGAGAGGTTGTGGAACCTGCTCTGGAGATATTCAAGGCCCGTCTGGATGCCTACCTGGGCAGCCTGCTCTGAGGAACCTGCTTTGGCAGGGGGTTGGACCCGATGATCTTTTGAGGTCCCTTCCAACCCCTACAGTTCTGTGATTGTGTGCAAACATACTCCAAATTCCATGGAAGAGAGGCCAGGTTTAACGTGTAGCTTAATATGTAGCTTTATTGTGGTTGATAATGAATTCTAGCTTTTGTAATGCTTTCAAAATAGATTTTGTCAAAATAAAAAATTGACTAACACATGGTTTCTATGCAGTTCCTCCAATCACTCCAGTTTATCCGGGTCTTTTCCTGAGCTGGGGTTCAAAACTGGGTGTGATATTCTGGGTGTAGTCTAAATGCTGAAAAAAAGGATAGTTGCTTGTCACTTGTAATACACCTCCAAATGGAATGTCACTTGTAATACACCTCCAAATGGATTGTCACTTGTAATACACCTCCAAATAACATACAAAACCCTTGTAACGAAGGCATCGGTGTCATGCTTCTACATAGTCTGGAAACAACTGTACTTTATTTTGGGACTTTATTTTGTACTTTATTTTGGGAGGAGGAGGAGAGCTTTTTTTTTTTATGTAGCAACACAAGTTCAAGAGTAATATAATTGTGGAATAATTTGTGTTGCTTCTAACTTAAAGGGAAGGCAAATGGAAGAAACAAGTATGAGAAGGGGCATTACTGGATGAATTGTAATGTACACAAGTTCTTGCACCTGTTTTGCTCATATTTCATACCTATTGCGGGCAATCTGCAGTATTGTTTCAGGGAACTGAAGTGTTGTATGAGGATTTTGTAGTCCTTAGGTAAGATGCATTTGATCTACTGAGGACTCTTAACATATACATTGAGTAGGAATGAAAGTGCAGGATGAAATACTGATAGTAAAGTGGTGTGTGTGTTTGGTTGGTTGGTTGGTTTGCATATAAATCTAATGTCTCCACATTCTCTTTTGTTCTCAGACATACCTTGCTGCTTGGAGTCCTGAATACATAAATTGGTGAGTTTATCTTCTCTGTCTGGGAAAGGCAGTGTGCTCATATGGATGATTACATCCTTCAGATTCATCTAAAATGGTAAAAGGCATTTCAAATCTTCATTCCTGTGTAAAAAAGTTTAATACTGCAGAATTCTGCTGTACAGTGAATGACCTTTCCCATCATATTAGAAGTGCTTTTGGAGGAGCATGAGGATGTTGAAGCCATTTAAAAGTAACCGCTTTTAAGTATTTTCTCCTATAAGTACCATCACTTCTTTTTTTAATGTGCATTTAGTGACACTAAGCTCTTATTTTCTGGAAGATATTTGGTGTGTGAATAGATGTTTATCATTTTTGTGGCATGCTTAATATTTTAGTATTTTCAAATTCAGTCTTTATATTGCACTAAAATGCATTTTTAGTTGAAATGGTAGACAGATGACAAATAGCAACTGCTTTAAAACCAGGCTTTCTTCAACGTTTCTGTAGGCATGATATGAGAACTCCAATAAGTTTTGGTAAAATGTGTCTTCAGAATTCTGTTACCCTTTTATTAGACATTGCGCTAGCTGAAACTTTGGGGATCTCTTTGGGATTTAGTGACTGTAGCAACAAGGCAGTGATGCTAGTTAACGCTTGATGCTATCACCCACTGAAGCAGATGGATGGGGAATTGTTTACAAGGTAAAATGTAAAAAATGAAGTAGCTTCAAAACGTTTTTTTTCTTGGAGGGTGTTTTTTTATTATTTTTATTACAGACTTACCAAATCTGCAGTTGGAATCTTCTATACTGTTTTTGCAAATGCTGTATTTATATCATCATCTTGGAATATTTCAAAAATTTACATGTAGAATTTATCGGATAGTAATAGCAATATGTCATATTAATGCTGAACATTCCTACATACGAAGCTACGAGTGCATATATGATTTTCTCCTTTATCTTCTTTTTCATAGCTATAAAATTATAGGACTTTAAAAATCTACACAAATTGTAATTAATCTTTTGAAGTATTGATTATATTGATTTCAAGGACCTTCCAGAATACAGAGCAATGTCTATTATTTTATAAAATAAATATGTTTAGTCACAAGTAATAAGAAGAGTAAAGGAAATGTCATATTTCTGATAATCAAATATATTAGCTAGATATTGATGGAAATCTGAAGTGCCTGCACCTAATTTAAAATCTTAGAAAAACCTTTGCTTGTTTTTGTTTTTTTGTTTTTTTTTTTTTAAA